>JAVTVY010014442.1:0-66442 GCA_036873755.1 Hanleya hanleyi
GCTGCGGATTTCAATTTCATGTCATAGCTAAAATCATAACGCAATCGAGCTAGAACACTCGCATATTGTGTACATATATTTTTACTTGCCGTTACATTAAAACAAACAAGTATATTTAGGACATTTCATTTTTTCGATTTCAACCGCACCACGTGTCGGCCAAAACCCCGCCTTATCGTACCATCTCCTTTCCTACTCTACAATACACTTCAAATTATCCTACCACACGATGTATCTTACAAAATTAATGTATACACGGTCAAATTCTCGGAGTGAAAAATGAGTGTTTTCCTTCTTGCACTTTATTTTTCCCCGGGAACGGACACGATCGAACGAAGTGAATCACTCATTCTACAGAAAATACTGGTATGCAAGTGAAAGAAGTCCTTACCAGACCTGGTCTGGACGGTCAGTCGCATGAATTTCTAATTAGACAATGCGAGTTTTTTTTGTTACAGGCAAGTTTTATTGTTCCTCTAGAATGCTACATCACTACAACAAATTTGTGGAAACACAAAAAAGATATTGTACCCAATGAATTTACTAAATGTTCGCTGTATTTAAAGTCGTTTTTGTCCAGTACAATACGGGCGTGATAACATATTCCTATCTAACTATGTAGTAGTTGATACTATGCGCTTGTGTAGGAAAATACTCCAATGCTAAAGTTTATGATAGCAATGCCAGAAATAAGATCGATTCCGTGCAGAATCACAAACATTGCAGGCAGTAAAGAAATATACTATACGCTGATAAATATGGAGTGCCTTTAGAGAATTATCTCGTGTGAAAATGTCCTCGTCTACAGCCGATCAGCCGATTTAAAATGGCTATGTCCAAGCATCTGTCAAAATATTCGTAAAATATGAGATTAAGTAGAAGCTTTGTAATAGCATACAATGTAGGCTTACAGTATATTTGAATGAGAGTACAGCTGTGTGCATTCTCATATATGCCTAGTAAGAGAGCTGGAATCGGTATATCTACAACCGTAAACGGGATACCAGTAGTTGAAAGGCATGGCGAAGAAACCATTATTGACACATCTATAGCATAGCTCCATGTAGAGCGCTACAATAGCTTATCCTTAGTGTGTGCTCTCATATGTACATTGAGATAGGATTTTCGGGCCGATCTAAAGTCACATACTGAACACTTGAAGGGCTTTTCACCAGTGTGTGTTCTCATATGTACGACAAGATGACTGGACGTGGAACACCTGTAATCACAATGTGTACACATGAATGGCTTCTCTCCAGTATGAGTTCTCATATGCACGACGAGATCGCCCTTGGTGGTACATCTGTATGCACACACAGTACAGTGGAAAGGCTTTTCTCCGGTGTGTCTTCTCATATGCACGGCAAGCTGCCGGTTATCTGCCGATCTGTAATCACACACTGTACACGCGTAAGGCTTTTCACCAGTATGGTTCGCCATATGTCTAATAAGATGAGATTTTGTGGCATATTTATTATCACATACTGTGCACATAAAAGGTTTTTCACCTGTGTGTGTCCTCATATGCGCAACGAGATAGGCGTTGGTGGGAGATCGGTAATCACATACGGTACATGGAAAAGGATTTTCACTACTGTGTGATCTCATGTGCACTTCGAGATGGCGGTTATCCCTAGATCTGTAATCACACACAGTACACTTGAAAGGCTTTTCAGTGGTGTGAGTCAACATATGTTTAGTAACCTGAGACTTTCTGGCAAATGGATATTCACATACGGTACATAGGAAAGGCCTTTCACCAGTGTGTTTTCTCATGTGCACGACGAGATCGTGGTTAGCCGTAGATTTATAATCACATACGGTACACTGGAAAGGCTTTTTACCAGTATGATTTGCCACATGCCTAACAAGTTGATATTTTCTGGCACATCTGTAATCACATTCTGTACACATGAATGGCTTTTCGCCGGTGTGTTTTCTCATATGCCCAACAAGATCGTGGTTAGTCGCAGATTTGTATTCGCATACTGTACATTGGAAAGGCTTCTCCCCAGTGTGGGTCGCCATATGTCGAACGAGATAAATTTTTCTGACATATCTGTTACCACATACTGTGCATTGAAAAGGTTTTTCTCTAGTATGCATACTCATATGTTTAAGAAGATAAGATTCTGTACCAGACTTGAAATCACAGAATGAGCACTGATGTATCTGGTCTCCAAGGTAATTATCTCTCTTTTCCTCTGAGGCCACATATGAGCTCATTGCTGGTGAATCAGACGAGATGTTCTGGTTTTCTCCGGTGCCCCCCAAATTCTCAGCGTTATGGTTCTCATTATCCGTAGTTGCCACAGGTTTTGTAACATGTAGATACAAGGCCACGGGAACTGGAGGGCTCTGGACGCATGGATTAGCAGAAAAGGAGTTCTTCTCTAGGATTTCAGTGCACCCAACATCTTTCTGAAATAAACATGCAAATGCAGAATTGATATTTTGAAACCACTACAAGATATGTGCATGCACCTTATACTAACATCCTAGGTTGAATAAATGACACACATTTTGATAAACACAATAAAATGTACAGAATATTTCCTCTACACCATATTCCATCACTCACCTCCAGCTTGCCCGGGATGCACAATCCCCGAGAATCTTCAGACATGGGGGTCTCCGATTTAATTTGCTCGTTCTGGATTTCATCCTCTGTTTGCGGATAGTTCAATTGAAGTGCTGGTATTCGTTGATCAACCGAGGACACGGGCAGTTCTTCCTGCGTAGGCGCATCTGCAGACGGTGAACTCGGATAAACTATCACACTGTCCGGTGAAACAAATGTTCCGGGTTCTTGCTTTATATACTGTTGTGTCATCAGTGGATCCATATGGTCATATTGGATTTGATGAGAACGTGATATCAGGCGTTCATCTGAACACCCAATGATAGGTTCAGACTTTACAACTGATAGTAGGGGCCTGACTTGATCTGATAGAGGTCCTTCTTCCTCTGGTTCTGTCATTTCTTCAATACGTCTGTGCGTCGATTCTCAATATGAGCAGTTCAGGAATAAATATTTCTACGCAGCAGCCACAAAGAGCAACCTTGTAAAGACAAAACAGAAATGAAATCAATAGACAGTACAGTCAAAAGGGTTCAATTAGCCTAGGTGTATTGAAAAGCTGTGCTGAAGACTACGAGCATTTCTGTGAACATAGCTAGATTACTTTGCAGGAGGCGGAAATGCGCCTGGCTCCATGTTCACAGGAAAAGTCAAAAGTTATCTCACTGGCAACTGCATATAATACAGGAATATAAATCCAAATTGACAGTCCTGCTATGGGTCTATGGTAAGCCGTTTCGGTATTTAATCTTGGTATTAGGGTGAAGTGTCGAAATATGGGGTCTATATATAACCCCATGCTTTATATACATCCAGAATTTATATAAAGCATATAAATCCAGAATTTATATAAAGCTTGGGGTTATATATAGGGACCACATATTTCGAAACTTCACTCTAATACCACCGACCCCCCCCCCCCCCCTCCCCCCCCCCCCGCCCACCAAAAAAAAAACCCCTCTTGTTTTGCGGGCCTGTGCCTACAGCAGAAGTCACAACTTTTAGACATTGACAAGTTTTAGACAAATGTGTAAAAAACGATTTTTCCACATATGTCTCAACGTTTTAGAAATGTGTAAAAGTTTTAGACATGTGTTGAAAAGTTTTGCGCATGTTAAATAAATTAACTATTCCACATATCTTTGCACATAGCGGTATGTCAAAAAATGTTCAACATATGTATAAAACTGTTACACATATGTGGAATAAATCCGCACTTTTAGACATATGTTGAAAAGTTCTATACCGTACATATGTTGAAAACTTTTTGACATATGTGCAAGTTTTCAATATGTGTGGAACAACAGATTAAATACTGGAACGGCTTGCCATACATTTCTATCTCTATTTTCGTCCATCTTTTTTAACGTTGGGTAAAGAACGAATGTGATGAAAGGAGACGGAAAGACGTTTTCATCGCTCATGGGAAAACCGCTTCATTTTAAGCTTTCATCTTTGGGTAGCTAAGATTCATGGCAATACATTTCCCTGTTGGTAACTCGAACATCTCCATCGCGCATTTGGACCTTCATTAACTTCCGAAAATGGACCGCGATGAATAAAAATGACTAAATAAAAATTTAGTCTACCGAAATGGCAGACTAAATGGCCCTTCGTCGGTCATATATTAATTACAGACGTTAAAATTATCCCTATGGAGCCTCAAAATGACCTGAAATCGAGGGTCAAGAAGATGGGCATTTCCGTCATAATAGACCCCGTGTATACAGGGGATGAAGATCACAACATCGATTATGGTATTTTTATTCATCGCGGGCCATTTTCTCAAGTTAATGAACTACTTCTGGGCTATGACGCTGTTGACGACTCCCAAGATGATACGAAACAAAGTAACAACAACACTCTGCCAATTCCTTCACTCCACCGGACTCTTTTCGATCAAGGAGCCACCAAGGACGTGAGAGCCTGTGATCTGATCCAAAACCCATCATCTATTTTTAGTACATAGTGGACTTACTAGTGAGATTAGTACAACAGTGTTTATAATTTAGTTTACTCGGAGTTTCGAGTGCCATCGGCACATGGATCAAGGATCAAGGAATGTCAAATAGGGCGCAAAGGTAATAATAAGTGCTCGATGGAGATGTTCGAGTTACCAACAGGGAAATGTATTTGCCGTCGACATAGCGTTGAGGGAAGGGAGACGCTATGAATCTTAGCTAATCTTTGGGGGGCTTTTAAGTTGATCATTAGACAGAACATCAAGTTTTGGGCTTTACGAGTCTCTAAAAACCAGATTGCAAGCGTGGTGAGTGGATTTTCGTGGAAAATTGTCGACAGAATCTGATCCTATATGCCGACAACAACAGTATTTTGTCAATTTGTGTTGCACCACAGAGATTAATCCTTATCAGTTACAAGAGCGGATTTACAGATATACAACAACAACAACAACAACAAAAATGACAATCCTGCAAGATCAGTATACCGGTACCTGAATTATTACTTTGAGCAGTTTCAACACGAAACAATTACAAGTTTGGCCCACCATATAAACTTCAAATCCACAATGCTTTACGGAAATTCGTACAAACTGGGAACATCGATCGGACAATTCAATGGCCTAACTGCGCGCTGCCAATACTTCTGGTTTGTGAAAAGCTTAACCGGATGGTGGAGGCGAACCAGGATCAGGGTTATTCCTAGATCTAAGATCTGTAGCAGTTGCTGTCACGATTCCTCGTATCTCTAAAACATGGAGCTTTGGGGTTGCAATTCATTTAGGGGTGACAGAATTATACTAACATTGCAGACTACACAGATATTTCAGCTTTCTGCCAAGAATTGGATACATAAGATCGAACGCAATATATGAGGGTCGGGCGAGGGTTAGTTTTGGAGACAGAGGGTGGGGCTAATTGGTGCCCAGGGGTGGGGACATACTCCCGGGGTAAGCTTCTGAAATATATGAGGGTATGGGTCACCAGTCAGGTGAGTGTGCACCTAAACTTTAGGAACACGTGCACAACATGTTTAGTTTACTCAAATCTCATAAACCACTGAAAAGTGTGAGATTACATATGTATTCTTGAAGACAACCCTGAGTGCGAACAATAGAGTGGCTATTCGGTGTTCACTCCCCTGCAAAACCAACTGAATGGCTATTCTATGGAAAATATACCTCGTCACAAATTCTGTAAAGATATAGCTGTCGGAAATATATGGATTTATAATTATGACGATTATTTTTGCTATTTTCCAATATGGGAGCTTCTCCATGCAGTGCAGAGGGAAACAGCCTTGTTTGACTCCAAGAATTGTGAAACTCGATGCACACAGGATCTTGTTAGTCTCTTTATCATGTTGGACCCAAAACTTCTCAATTTGCCCAGCCAAGTTGTATGGCTTCGTTCGTTCCTACACTACGCCACGAATCTTCTTACTGAACTTACATGTACAGCTCCGGGACTATCCGGCTCCATGGGTCGTACGACTCTATCCGGCAATAAAACAGCCTTCCCACACTCTGTCGACTGCTTTTATCGAGTTCGACAAATACTTCATTGCCGTGAAGAGATGATCCGTCTGCAATCAGTCTTCAAACAGCAACGACCGGTTGAATTTTCGCCTGTTTTTTTTTCGTTCGGGTCACGTGATCCGCACGATACGTTGTTGATGACCTGACGCGTACGAATATAATGGAGGAGAATTTCAACCGACCGTTGATGTTTGAAGACTGATTGCAGACGGATGGGCTCTTCAGGGCAATCAAACTCTTTGCCGAACTCGATAAATCCAATGGGCAGAGAGTTGGGAGGGGTTGTTTTATTGCCGGATAGAGTCGAACGACCCATGGAGCCGTGTGATCCCGGAGTGTACATGTAAGTTCATTGAGAGGCATGATGGCGTGGTGTAGGAACGAACGAAGCCATGTCAACTTGGCTACAATTTGCCACGAATTCTGGAACCTGTAAATCTGAGATGTTTCGTTCCAGTAGTTGTTGTTGTTGTGAGCAGTTGTTGATCTGCTCTCTGATGCGTGTTCGTCGAAGGCAACGTACGTAATCCGTTACATTGTCTGTGAGGTCAACTTCATTAATCAAATCATCCAGATTGGATTGTTTTGCAATGAAGAATGAGGAAATGCTTGAAGCTTTGCTACATCATTGCGTTTCGACATTGTTGTGACCCATAGCAGTCGAGCTGCCTGGTATTAGAATCAAGTTCGCAATATTTTACCAATGGGACATTATACACGGTACAGTACTTCCAAGGTATTTCGACTCAAACGCACTCAGCACTGGTGCACTCTTAATAAATTAATATCCTATAAACAGATCAACGCTCTCCAATCGTATATGTCGCTATGTAGGATCTTACTGATTACAATAGAATTTGGTGTTCAGAGCGCCCAGGTCATGAATATTTAATAATCTTCTGCAATTAAACTCGTTAATTTAAACTGTTCTTGTAATGAGGTATCATATTTGAATTCAGCATATATGAGGATTATTTTGGTACCGGTGTGATAGAAACGGTGATCCACAGAGACCAGTGTCCGCTCTCCTATGTTTTACCTGGTTCTGATATCCAAGTGACCCTTTTGAGATTTCAGTGTCCGGACTGGGTTAAATTATAGCAAGCGGACACTCATATCTGAGGGATCACCGTTTCTGTCACACCGGTAAATGATACAGGTCACTGAATATAGTGCATATGTATATGATTATCTGACCACTGGTAGTTTTTCAATACAAAGGTAATAGATATGATATGATTTTGTTGAAACATGCACATTGGAACAGTGAGTCTGTGTTGAAACTCAAAGTATACACACCTAAACTTGAATCAAGCATTGGCAAGTGCATACACAGTTTGAAATATATGTATTAAGGCAGTGTAACGTCACTGGACCTAAATATGATTGCAACAGACCACCATAGAATACCATGCTTTATTTGCAGTTTACTCTGTGTAATAAAATCATAAAAAATTACAATAAATATTTTCCGACACTGTTTGCAATGGTCTTTCATTTGATGGTTTACGATCACTTTAAGGATGAATTCTAAACTCACTGCCCGAAATAGGAGCCTTCTTCGACAGAAAAGCCCAAACTAACATAGACATAACGTAAATAGGGACCGACTGACTAATAACAACAGAGAACTTTTGAGCGAATTATCTATTTTGCAAGTCATTTTTCGGGAGGATTTATAATGACTCGTTCTCTTGTATTTAGTACATTTGAATGACTTTTCATCAGAATGCATTCTCATACGCCAGCTGGCATCTGTACATCCACAACCACAAACGGGAGACTCCAACGACCTTTCCTACTGGGTTTTCTCATATCATGAACCTTACCTGGCATGGGGGTGGAGGGGAGGGGGCTACCAAACTTTCTTCCCTATCTCTGAAACGACAAAAAATGGGGAACTGAAACTCCTTGACGTTATCGTTTATCATATTAGGGTCCTTTTGAGCCTATTCGAATGACCCCCCGAGCAGAGGATCATGGGTAAATTCAAGATGGCGACTACGTGGGGAACCAGAAAAGTGATTTTTTTCGTCATATTTCTTCAAAATTTCTGCTTTTCCGTGATGAAAAGTGGACAAAAACTATTTTATTTCACATCACATTATTATTTACTAATTTATGATGCAGTTGTTGAGGAGAAATTGCATAAATAAAAAATTCACAAAATCTGACCTAAAAAAATCGACCAAAAAATGCCGTTTTTGAAAATGACGTCACCGTGACGACATCGGAGAGGCCAGCTTGGATTTTCTTACTTTTTCGGGTAGAGCTTAAACCAAGGGTATGGTGTGGTAAGTTTCAGCCCCCTAGCTCAAGGGGTAAGACAAATTATTGGAGCGCGGAGGGGGGCATTTCGGCCCCCGTCCCCAGGCCAGGATACGTTCCAAGAAGCCCAGGCCAGATAGGGTTAAGGAGGTTCCAGACAATTCCAAGTTTACGTCTACTGCGCATGTTTCTGCGCATCTACCAAAAACAGAGATATTTAAAGGCAATTTAATGGGAAAAGAAAATATAATCTTATGAGAGAATAGTTGTGAAAGGGTTTTTGAACTGGACAATGCGTTTTCCAAATTTTGAGGCAATACGACCCCAACGGAGTAACGATGGCAGACTGACTTCGCGAAATCAGAGTGTCCATGTTGCCGTCTTATACTGTCCTGAAGAGGAGCCTGGCGACCCCTCATGTTTATTAGATTTTCGATTCAGCATTGTTCCAGAAAACTATTGAGAAAATGATATGTTAACTTCTTAGAAATTTGAGGTTTTTCTATGAAAACCGATGCATTTTTCATAGAAATCCTAATCCAATATATTAGACACGGGTTAAACCATTACAGTAGACCATGGGTTCATTCCTAGCACCGTGTTAAGCGGAATTAGACACAAGTTACGAAACGTAACGCCATAGATCTTGCACGCTACGCTCGTATTTTGTAATCAGCATGCGATATGTATCACCAAATTTGAGAAACTTTGAGTGGAGGCGCTTGGTGGTGTAGCCCTGTTTTATAAGTTTCTGCAACAATGTTGTGTGACGTTGATTAAAATCGTCACATTTAACACAGGATCTAGCAAATGCTACTAGGCGTGATATGTATACGCCATATGCAGGTCCCACTGGAATATTACTGTCCAGAAAGGGATAGTTTACGATGTCGAAATTGTAATCATCTCTTTTGTCATAAAGTCGACGAGAGAGAATGCCCGCTTCATTTTATAGAGATATAGATCTAAATATGATGTGCCTGTAGGGCTGTCTGTAGTTTCCTTCAAATCCAGTGAAGGTGGATATATATCCTTCACTGCGTCATTTATATAGCGATTATCCACAGCGAGAAGATCGTCTATATAGCGTTTGGTGAATGAGAAGGAATGGGCTTTGAATGGATCGGTTTTTGAAAGCGACTGAATGTAGTCATATTGATAAGAGAACAGATATAGGTCAGCCAACAGGGGTGCACAAATAGTACCCATTGGAATACCTATATGCTGCTGATGTACATGTCCATTTCAATACAGTTCAACATGTACTTGTGGATGGTTGATTCCAGATCTATATGCCCCCAGTTCCCAAAATTTTCTCCTTTAATACACTGGCACAATACTGGAAATGAATGTAATAGATTGCTTCGTTCAATGCTCTCTCGCTATTTTGAGAGCTCCAGATTTTTGGGAACATGGGGCATGGAGGGTTCACCTTTTCGCCAAAGAGAGTACGGACTGTGATACCATGTTATTATATTTATTTGCTTTTTCTATATACCGGTAATTACTTTTGTACGTAAATTATTGTACTCGATAAGTGTAGATTCAGATGACTCAGATTCATTTTATTTGCATAACCTTGCGATGAATAAGGCAAAATAACAGTGAACGATACAATACAACAATAGCTGAGGTATAAACCAATCGGGTTAAACACCATCCGACCGGTTATCTATAAAACCCTGATAATTGACATGACTTGACCACTCTTACTAAGCCGTACATCAGATAAACTAGGCAGTATCGCATATATATTTATATACTTATTTATAGTGAGTGAGTAGGATTTAACGTCGTTTTCAACATTGTTTCAGTCATATCACGACGGTGCCTACATCAGTTGGAGCAAGACTGTGTAAAGAATGTCAGGTAATTGACAGCGAAGAACACTTCCTGTTAAACTGTCACAAATTCAACGGAGAAAGGGGTGCACTAATGTCTACTGTAAACCCCTATATAGATTGTCTTTTAAGCAGGCCTACAGATCACAAGTTATTCCTGTTCCTGCTGTCTGGTAGAAATCCTGTGATAACTAAAGAAGTAGCCAGATATTCTTATATATGTTTTAATGCACAGCAGTCTTAGCCCATGTATGACATCACAAGTATAACCCAAGGCATCCACGAGAACGCTAAATCATCAATGATGTATTCAAATGTATTTTGTTGTCTTTGTTTATATTGTCTGTGATATTGTCTGTGATGGTTTCATATTGTTTTTATGTTTCTTGTATGATGTTTCTTTTAATGTCCTATTGTTTTAGTGTCTCAATTGTTTTGTCTTAATGTACTCATGTTATATTTGTTTTAATGTATGTCTTAATGTATATGCATTTTAGTCCTATGGACAAAACTGAGCAATAAATCTATCAATCTATCATATATCAGGGTATTCAACAGAAATGTGCCAGAACACGAGAGTGTCCACAGTTCCTATATTATTCTGGACACTGATTTATAATGAGCAATATATTCGTATGCGTATTCTGCAAACGCACTAATTATATTCTGGTTCACACTTCACAATATCACGAACACAGTACACAATATCACGAACACAGTACACAATATCACGAACACAGTACACAATTTAAAAATTAATTTATACCTTTCGTCATTAATCAATGGAATGACCTTCCGCATGACAGTAGAAACTCGAGCTCATATAATTTCTTCAAGTCTAAAATTTCGGCCAAAAACTACTCGGCTGGATACAGGAAAATGAATATATGTAAAACGAAGTTACGACACGGGTGTAGTCCGCTTAATGGACATTTATATCGCATAAAACTTCACGAAACCGGACATTACGCATGTGGCGAACCAACAGAGGATGCCGAACATTATTTATTATATTGTCCGCGTTACGAAAATATAAGAAAGGAGTTACTTGATACTATACCGCCAAATACGAATGTCTATCAATTGTTGTGGGGCAGTCCATCTCTCTCGCTAACTAACAATACCCAAGTATTTAATGCTGTCCAAAAATTTATCAAAGATAGTCAGCGATTCAGCTAGATGTTTGTTTCAATGAAGTGGACCAGGGTGCCTCTTATTATCCTTAAAACCAAGACGCCAATCCTTGCACGTGTAGCCTTCACATTTGTCTATCATTACCTGTAAGAATGTATATGTTCAAATAGTGATCTGTGACTTTATTTAATAAATTTGTTAGATCTGAACTTGGAGATATGCACAAGTTAACGAGACTGTAAAGTCGTATAAGTTTATATATTGTTATTTGACTTTCTTAACAAAATTTGTTTTACCTATATCTGGAGAGGGGAAACTAAGTTGGAAGAACTTGTCCCCAATCCATTTGTTTCGAAGACAATAAAATAAGTTTGAAACGAAACAATAATCTCACGATCAGAGCTCTGCATGTCTCTAATTGTAAACTATATACTTGTCTTTTACCGAGTTTTATTGTATGTCTGTTAATATTCAACACACGGCTATTCTATGGATAACAACTTCTTTATCACGTTTATTGCTGCTATCCATAAAATAGCCTTGTGTTATATACGCTGTTATCCACAGAATAGCATTGTGCTATATACGCTGTTATCCACAGAATAGCCTTGTGTTATATACGCTGTTATCCACAGAATAGCATTGTGTTATATACGCTGTTATCAACAGAATAGCCTTGTGTTATATACGCTGTTATCCACAGAATAGCCTTGTGTTATATACGCTGTTATCCACAGAATAGCCTTGTGTTATATACGCTGTTATCCACAGAATAGCCTTGTGTTATATACGCTGTTATCCACAGAATAGCATTGTGCTATATACGCCGACTTCTAAATGTCTACCAATGAAATGTTTATATCTATTTAAGTTTGCGTTTTTAGCCCCAGTTTTGTCACAACTGGTGCGTACTGCTAAGCTCTATTTTATTCTACGTTTTTGGCATTTTATTGACTCATCTATAAGCACTACAATAGCCGTCCTCCATGGTGTGTTCTCGTATGCACAGCACGCGGGTTTCTTCGGGACGATCTGTAGACACATATAGTACAATGTTAAGTCCTCTCGCCGGTGTTTCTGTGTGTTTTAATATGTCTGTTAAGACTCGATTTTTGGGCATATAAAGAACTACATATTGTACACTTGAAGGGCTTCTCTCCAGTGTGAGTTCTCATATGCTCGGTAAGACGACCGCTAGCCGAACATCTGTAATCACAATGTTTACACATGTAAGGCTTCTCTCCAGTGTGTGTTCTCACATGCACGACGACATCGTGGCTGTTGGCGGATCTGTAATCACACACAGTACACTTGTAAGGTTTTTCTCCAGTGTGTCTTCTCATATGCACGAGGCGATCGCGGTTTGTCCTCGATCTGTGCCCACATACAGTACACAGGAAACGTCTTTCCCCAGTGTGGACCATCATATGTTCTGCACGAGCAGATGAGCTTGAAAACCAGCGACCGCACACTGTACACATGAATGGCCTTTCACCAGTGTGCTTTAGCATATGTGCATTTAGGGCACGTTTTGAGGATTTTTTTTTATAACAAATACTACACTGGTATGGCTCCTCACCAGAGTGTGATCTCATATGGACAACAAGATTTCCTTTATTGGTGGATCTGTACTCACATACAGTGCACTTGAATGGCTTTTCACCAGTGTGTGTTCTCATATGCCTGCCGAGATCGTTGCTTCTGACAAAGCTGTAATCGCATACAGTACACTTGAAAGGCTTTTCACCAGTGTGTTTTCGCATATGCCCGACGAGCTCACTGCTAGAGGCAAATCTGTGATCACATACAGTACATACGAAAGGCTTTTCGCCAGTGTGTTTTCTCATATGTACGATCAGATTGCTGTTAGTGGCAGCTCTGTGATCACATATAGTACACGGGAAAGGCTTCCTGGTATGGGTCATCGCATGTTTGCTAGGAGAAGATTTTGTGACAAAACAGTTACCACATGCTGCGCGCTTTTCTTCTTTGTGATTTCTGCTATGTTCTAAATGATGATATTTTGTCACAGACTTGTAACCGCAGACTAAATATTTATGTCTCTTATCTTCATGGAGATTAAGCTTGCTCTCCTCTGAAGTCACACCTGAGCTCATTGATGGTGAATCAGACAAGATGTTCTGCTTTTCTCGGATACCCCCGGAATTTTCAACAAAACCGTTTTCATATTCGGCAGTCACTACCGGTTTTGCAATGTGTCGATACAACGCCACAGGAACTGGAGGGCTCTTAACGCATCGGTTATATGAATATGGGTTCTTCTCTACGACTTCAGCGCATTCAACAAGTGTTTCCTGAAAAAGAGTATCTGAATTACACCGGATGAACCATTTCTGTAAGGCATGTGTATGAACATGAACATAGTCCATCTTTTAATGCCTTTTAGAAGACATCATTGATGACCTGGTAAACAGTATGTAAAATTAACCGATGATGTTTAATTCCAATATAACATATTCAAATCAGTGTTAAAATAGGCAAACCGTATTCCACCACTCACCTCTAGCTTTCCAGGGATGCACATACACAAATTTTTGGAGTCGTCAGACATGGAGGTCTCATTCCGGATTTCATCCCCTGTCTGTGGAAATTTCTGACGAATTGTCGGTGTTTTCTGATCAATTGAGGACACGAGCTGTTCTGTCTGTATAGGCATGTCCACGGGTAGCGTCAATGATTCCTTCCAACTCTGATACCCGGCCACAGTGTCTGGTGAATCGCGCATAAGAGGTTCTGGTTTTATACAGTGTGGTGTGGTCAGGAAATCCATATGGTGGGGTTGTAGCTCAGGACGTGACATCAGGTTTTCATCCGAACACCCAGAGATAGGTTCGGGCTTCACAGCTGATAATGAAACCACGACTGGTTCCAAGATGTTAGATGTTTCTTCTGTTTTTATTTTGGTCATTTCTCTCATAGATGTACACCGAGACCCGGGTGTCTTATTTTCAATATTTGTAAGATCATCTCCTGGGTTAAATATTTTCTTGTAACATGGTGCTCGAAGAGACGAAAATCCTTAAAAAGACAAGACATAAACAAAATTATAGTACCCTAAACCGGGTTCAATTCGCCAGTGTTTAAAAACAAAATGAAACCCCTTGTGTTGAATACGATGAAGAGCATATTCGCGAACATATGATATTTTCGAAGGGCACGTTCAGAGATAAAAAAACCTAACTGGCAGTGGCAAAGTTTCTTAGGCACATAAATATACTTATATCTAAAATATATCCGATCCGTTGACAATACTATATGTACATTTCGTGTTACCCCGAGGGGAAGATTAAGTTCCACTACATGATGGCTGTACATTGATAGTCGCACATGTCCAGCTAATCATATAGTAGTTAGTAATATCATCGCTATATTGTCGAAATAACGATGAACGCGAAGTTAAATCCTAACACACTCACTCACCTGCCATACACATTTGATCATGTTGCGTAATTATTAAGGGATCTGTTACGCGATATCTTTTACATGATTCAATTGCTACACCAACGTTAATAACGTTCAGATTAGACAGCGGTAGATTTCGCTCCAACGTTTGTTGATATAAACCGATACCAAGCTGTGTGTTCATGTGTGAAGTGGCTTATGTAATAATAAGCTGACCACTCGAGTGAGATAGTAAGATTTTAGCGTCGCATTCAGCAAATTTTCGAGTCATATCATTTCGACCCAGGCACAGTATCCTAACACCCGGTCAACCAGTCCTTGATCTATCCTAAGCTTGCTGAGCGCAAAGCAAGGAAGAAGTTTCATTTTTAATGGCTTTGGATTAACTCGGCCTGGGATCGAACCTGGAACCTGTCGCTTGCGAGGCGAGCCCTCTACCACAAAGCCATAACTCCCTCCGTTCCGTTTGAACTGGTTAGACTATCTGAATCCATCCAACTGTATGGACACTCGAGATTGAATTCCATGACCTGGTCAAGCAGACAGTCAACATTGTACAAAGAGGACATGCATATTTGCTAATGTTCAAACCATTCGTTTGATAGTTCAAGGATCCAAGCTCTCTTGACTCTTCCAAGAAAGATTTTATTTTTTTGTAATGAAGCCATTTTCTAATCCAAATCTACCAAATCAGGTTGAAATCATCCCGAAATATTTCCATGATCAATAACAATACAGAAAGTTTGGAATTTTGTCAGTTTAGACCGAAAAATAATGTAGGCATGGTACCGGTACCGCAACGATGCATTTAACAATGAGTATTCAGTATAGCTAGCCTACGTATGATAGCGTATACACCCTTGTAATAGTCGAGTAACACGAGAATATGAATATTTCATGGAGAATTCCCACTGTTGTCGCGGCCGCACAGGACTGAACATAACTGGTGATATTCACTGGGTACAAGATGAAACATTCAAGGGCGGCTCTTTTCAGTTCCTCGAGGTATGTTCAAGTAGGTTTAGCTACGTTTACAAATTGTCGTTAAAGGTGAAATGGCGGATTCCACGATAACCTAGTCCACTTTTCCGTCAAATTCTCTGTCCAACCGAAAAATGACATTAGCAACGTTCAAAATACTAAAAAACTAACTCCTTGTCATGTACATGTTTGCTAAACCCACCAAGGTTGTGTAACCATTTTACCCTGTAAGGAGACAGTCTTCTCCGGTATATTTCTTGTCTGCAGTATAATAGAGAGACAGAAATGTAAATGTTGCTAATGTCACTTGTTCTAATGTCATATTTCCGTCATACTTTTTTTACAATAATCTCCACAAATCAAATGTCAACTAAATTATTCAAAAAAAGATTTACAGTGATACTAGCTTGATCATATTAAGATATATGTACCATTGCCAGTGTGTTAAATACCAATACATTGATACTATGAGCATTTGAAAAACGTTGCTAATGTCATTTTCGTCCAACTCCCGTGACGGAAATGACATTAGCAAAATTTTGAAAAGACCCTGTATTACACCATGGGTGATGTCATACACTGACAACGGTACAGATACATCAATACAATTGACCTAATTCCACTGAGCATATGCAAGTGCTTGTCTTACAAGAAATTTCTTGTAAATATACAAAATAGATTTTGACGGAAAAATGACATAGGTAACAAAAATGTTGCAGATGTCATTTTTGTTTTGTCCCGCTAAATTGAAAACTGTACATGGAATTCATAGGGGTTCCTGTTTATTTTCATCTTATGCAATTCATTGACATGTTTAAGATAGTAAGATACAGGGCAGATTGTTTGTTAACGATATTTTTGAATTTATAGGTGTTGCAAATGTCATGTTCCATCAATGATTGACGGAAATGTGTGTTAGTGGACTAGGTCATCGTGGAATCTGCCAAATGCAAAGATTTGTGGGTGAGGTAATGTTGGATCTATCAGCCTATTTATTTCCTTTAGTTAAATTTAAAACAAAAATTGTCTCCTAGTAGCTTTAGAAGAGTGCCCCTAAATTGGTACCTCAAACCCGGCCGATTTCAGAAATGAAATCGTCATCGTTTATCTGCCCTTGTTTAACGCTGGTATAAAAATATATAAAAAAAATATAAAAAATAAGAATCTAAAAACCTTTGCATTTCACATTTAAGGCATTCTAGGGTGCAAGTATGTGACCCACTGTAGCTTCGGTGGGACCTTTTCTATACTCTGTTCGCACGCAGTCATGTAGTCAAGTTATCAGAGGCATGGTGTGTGATTTCCCATGTCTCAATGATAAACTGAGATAAACAACGTCGGAAACGTTACAGAAAATTACATTCACTCGCTCCAATTCCCACTATCGAAACATATGGTTCATCAGGTCAGACTGCCATCAATAGTCTTAGTCACAAACACTTACCGGTACTTGCGCTCCAAACGCGGCAGACAACAAAATGAAGAGTGAGCCGAGAAGGCGGCTGCCATGTCATATTCTTCTTCCCTCAAACGTGTTGACAGCATACGAGACTTTTGTAAAAGCGACCCGTCCAATTTTGCCCGTGAGACCCTGTAGGCTTAAACAGTGTGTGGCACTGCCTCGTGGTTTGTGAGTGTCGAATATTGTCCACGTGTTGGCCGGCTCGAAATTCTATATTTAGTCCCAAGGGCAAAATTGAACGGGTCGCCTTTAGAAAAGACTCGTATATTGTCGGCACATTTGAGGGGAGAAGAATATGACATGGTAGGCGCCTGCCCGGCTCTCCCTTTGTTTTGTTGTCTGCCGTATTTGGCGTGCAAGTAAGTGTTTGACTAAGACTATTGGTGGCATTCTAACCCGTTGAAACCATATGAGTGAGTGAGTGAGTGAATAGGGTTTAACGTCGCTTTCAACATTTTTCCAGCTATATCACGACGGGGAAGGGAAGGGAGGGGAGGGGGAGAGGCAGGGGAACCTACTTGTAACAGAGCAGATCTAATGCTGCCATTTTATAGTGCTGTCCCACTGAAATATCATGCCGTAGGCAGACATGACACCCAGCGAACCAGTCCTTGTTCTATCCTCTTAATGCTGAGCGTAAGCGAGGGAGCAACAAGTTCCATTTTTCAAGTCTTAGGTATGACCCGGCCTGGGATCGAACCCAGTACCTACCGCTTACGAGGCCGACGCTCTAACCATTAGACCACCGCAGTGCGGTCTTGAAACCATATGATCATATGATAGCACTGGATAGTGGAGATTGGGGCGAGTGAATGTAATTTTCTGGTCTGTTTCCGTCGTAGTTTATCTACCTTATTGAGGCATGGGAATCACACTACATGCCTCTGATGTCCTACAATCAGAGGCATGTTTAAACTTGACTGGCAGTCATGTTACAAGGAGTCGATGTTGCTGTTGGTTCAATACGATTCCTGGAATAATATATATATACTGCCACCATTGACAACGGAATACTAACCTGAATTATTATTTGAGCAGTTTCACCATAACATTTTACGCTTGCTCCGCCATAAAAATTCAATAAGACGACTTCAAATTCACAAAGCTTTACCGAAATTCACACAATTATGCGCGCTGCTAATATCTCATCTGCCAAAAAATTAACGAGATTCCGGACGTGAACCAGGACTACGAATAATCTAGAGAGTACTAAAAACATGGGTGAAATTTTTATTTTATTATTTTTTTTTTTTAATAACAGCATCTTGAAGTAGTGGATTTGTGCGAAATCGTTTATTTTGAGATGAAAACAGATCACTGTTCTCTCCTGCAACATATGAAGCCAGTCCAGAACCAAGATAAACTTAACCCTGAAACAGCGCTCGTGATGTCAATAGTTTGTTGTTGCCCAAACACATTTTGGTTCTAGCCTGGCTTCATATGCTTCAAATGTATGCAGTTTTCACCTCAAACTAGACGAGTTTGCAGAAATCCATTACTACAAGATGCTGTTATTAAAAAACAATAATACCTAGGGCCTACAAAATACTACAAAAAGCATAAGACAAGACAATTATACACTATATGCTATTACTGAAAAATTTCTTTCGTGCGTGATTTTTCATTTTGGTACTTCAAATCGCACCTCATGGGGGCCAAAATTTCATTAAACCGCAACAGGTGCCATTCTACACACACTATTTGGACATATTAATGTGATGTAAAATAAAACAGTTTTTGCCCACTTTTCATTTTCAGAAATTTTGAAGAAATATGACGAAAAAACCCCACGTGGACGCCATCTTGAATTTATCCATGATCATCTGCACGGGGGATTATGCAAATAGGCTCAAAATGACCCCAATGTGATAAACTATAAAGTCTCGGAGTTTCAGCTCTCCATTTTTGTCGTTCCGGAGATAGCGCAGAAAGTTCGATAGGGGCGGGGGGCAGGTAGGGTCAAAAGACAAGTATATAATTTACAACTAGAGACATGTATAGCTGTGATCGTGACATTGTGATATAATTAGTGCGGTTGAAAATAAACACACGAATATTTTGCTCATTGTAAATGAGTCCATTTTGGTACCTGTAAATGTGACACTGCGTAGTTTACCTAGTTTAGTAAAACTCGCCTGGCCGTGTCTATTATCAGGATTTAAGAAATAAAGACCGAAGAAGAGGTTTCAAACTTCCCAGAAAAACACCAGTTGGCACGAGTCCAGCAGTTTAAACCCGAGGCCGCAGGCCGAGGGTCTGGACTCGTGCCAGTTGGTGTTTATCTCGGAAATTTGAAACCGATTTCCGAGGTCTTTATTTCGATTCGGACATGCACGACTGAATATTTGTTACGAAATTAGCTAAAATATGTTGGTGTATAAAGCCAGTCTAGAACCTAAATGTGTTTGAGCAACAAAACAAATTATTGTAAGGTCAATTGATGTTTCAGGGTTAAGTTTATCTTGGTTCTCGACTGGCTTCATATGCATCATATGTTTATGGAGATAACAGTGATCTGTTTTCACCGCAAAATGAACGATTTTGCACAAATCCACCACTTCAAGATGCTGTTATTAAAAAAACATAACACCCAGGGCCTAAAAAATTACTCAAAGAATTAACTCCGGTGTAGCCTTGTTCTATACTACGTGAGAACAAGGCTCCGGTTGTAAACCAGTCACCAGATAGAGTTGTTGGGGAAATGTCGTACGGGCAATATTTGCTGAACCAACTGACCATTATCAATAAAATAATTCGATTCTATGTCCACTTACCTCTCATAAAAGTACTTGGTTATGAGTGATTGTCCGTTTTTAGCTTGGCAAAAGATCTAAACTCGGACGAGGGGGTAAAACTGTCCACATCGCCGCCATCTTGCATCGATCAGAACGCCGATTACGCGCCACATCAACTCGCGATAAACGCAACACGCACATGGTGGGATTTGTACTGGCGTGTTTACCATGGCACAACCAACCAATTTTTATTCAATCGATCTAGCAATCGATTATGTATGTGAGAAATTAAGTTTACCGTATGATTTGAAACCTCAGCAAAGGCGAATACTACATGAAATCATAAACAAACAACATGTTCTTGGGCTTTTGCCTACAGATTTTGGAAAAAAGTGATTGCTATGGCTTGGTGCCTCTTGTGATGGACAAGGTAACTTCTTCACGTTTTTCACCTTACATTTGAATAGAGAGTGAACAACAACTCAACTGATCTTTCTTATACATTATTCAATATAATTTTGGCTTGAATGGCTTGAACTCTCACAGCAGGAAAACCATACAATTACTCCATGTGTGATTACACTTGTGAATCTACATATAATAATATAATACATGTACATACAAATCCTTGCAATTGGCCAAATTTCCTAATCAGTTTTTAATAATATAATTATAGATAGACAGACAGACGGCCTGGGCCTTACATACCCTCCATATCGGAGAATACAATCCCAATTGGGAATGACTTTCAGGGCCAAAATCAACTGATAATTTATGAACACAAAAAAAAAAAAAAATATCTGCTGCTTTGACACTTGTGGACATACAGGAGGAAAAGTAACGCATACTGACAAACTTTGTCATGGAAAAAAACACACAGTGACCCATCCGCGTATTACACTTATCAGAATACATAGAAGAATGAACAGCCATACATGTGTCCAATGTGTGAAACCAGCTTTCTCACGACACTCATCACTTAAATGAACTCTCGCTGTAGGAAAACCATTCAAATGCTCCACGTGTGATTATATTTTAATACCCGTCGGCAAATGATGAAATAGTCGTGAGAATAAACCTATGCAATGCCCGATACGTGAACCCGCCTTTCCCAAGGGATTTTCTTATATCGAACTGAGGAAAGCCACACAAATGCCCGTGTAATTATTACGCCTATGATAATACATAAAAGAGAGAATAGCCATACAATTGCTAAATCTGTGAATCAAATTTTCCTGGGAAATTCATTTTTTTTCGGCCTGTCCCAGGGAAAATTACAGATATTCCTATACTAATCACACTTAGGAGAATACATGCAAAAGAAAACAACCATACAACACAAAAGTGCTCAATCTGTGAACTCTGCGTTCCTATAAAATCCAACACTAAAATGAACTTGCAATAGAAAAAAACCATACAAATACTCCATTTGTGATTAGCCCAATTCCTTAAGCTTATCCAACACATGAAGGCTCAATTTGTGAACCAGATTTTATCAAGGAGGTATATTATTCGAACTACACATCCTGATGGAAACCACATGGATGTTTATGCTCAAGTGTTAAATTTGTAAAAGCAAATGAATGAATTTCAATTGTATACTATTGAGCTGTTGTATTTGACTTTGTAGGACTCGCTCTGAACCAAAATTGTGGGCATGATTTCTGCTACTGCATAATTTATTCTTTCTTTCAAATATCATTTCCATAAAAAAATCTTTGCGGGAGGGAAAGGAGGAAGTAAACCCGACATTAAACCATCATTCGTATGATGCGCACATTGCAACATAGATATTAGGAATTGGCATTCATTTGGACATAGATGTAATGCGTGAGTATGGGCGGGCTTAGCTCACGGAGGAATTCCCGTGATTGAAAGGATTGTCGGTGTAATTTCTACTGAGGGCTGGTTTTATTTTCTCTTAAATCCTATTTTCGTGCACAAATTTCTTCGTAGGTCCTTAATTACATCATTTCTTCGATTGAATTTTGAAATATATTGAATAGATAATGTTTAATCTTGAAGTCAGGAAAAAAGTTTGAAAATGTGAAAAAAAATTGCCATTATTCCCTGGTTGGAATTTCTTTTGGTGGAATTAAGATTAAAGTCATCAAAATCATCGCTGAAATATAAAAGCAATCAGTGTACTGACCTGTAGGGTCATATGACTTCTTGTCAGTATACGATGACATCTCGAGTTTAATACTTGATCAAAGAATATCCACCAGTATTTGTATTTGAACACTCTTTTGAAATATTCAAAGATAATTATAGGGATGCAAGATATATTTTTCCTTAAGAAAAAAAAAAGTATAGATACTTTGGCCCTGATTAGACGATTATTTTTGTGTATAATTATATTCATTTTTTGTACGATTTTTACCTCATTGTTCAATAGCTCAGGTAGAACTGAAATGAATGCATTTCTTCCAGATTCACTGTCGTGAACCATGTGGCGAATGGCACTTTCGTAATGAGACTTTTGTATTGCTGAAACTATGGATTTCCTGACATCCTTCACATATGTTTTTGGTGTCACTTTACTGTCTTGCTTTTTCGCGATGGGCGAAAATGAGATGGCACCCTTCCTGGGTGACAAGAAACTGAGTCGTCTTTTTCTTCTTCCGATGCTGCTGTCTGCGGTTGTGAGACTATGCTTGGACTTTGAACAATTGATACAAATGAAACTCTGTCCACTTAACTCTGGAAACAGTGCTTTCGCAGTATTTGGTGTATACAGGGAATCTACTTTCGATCTTCTGTAACTCTTTTGGCTTGGATTTTTTTCAAAGAGAGAATGGCAGTTTGAGCACTCCATTCTCCATCGTCTACCGTTGTGTGCGTCGAATCTTACCATGTGCGTGTTGCGTTTATCGCGAGTTGTTGTGGCGCGTAATCGGCGTTCTGATCGATGCAAGATGGCGGCGATGTGGACAGTTTTACCCCCTCGTCCGAGTTTAGATCTTTTGCCAAGCTAAAAACGGACAATCACTCATAACCAAGTACTTTTATGAGAGGTAAGTGGACATAGAATCGAATTATTTTATTGATAATGGTCAGTTGGTTCAGCAAATATTGCCCGTACGACATTTCCCCAACAACTCTATCTGGTGACTGGTTTACAACCGGAGCCTTGTTCTCACGTAGTATAGAACAAGGCTACACCGGAGCTATCCACATTGCCGCCATCTTGCATCGATCAGAACGCCGATTACGCGCCACAACAACTCGCGATAAACGCAACACGCACATGGTAAGATTCGACGCACACAACGGTAGACGATGGAGAATGGAGTGCTCAAACTGCCATTCTCTCTTTGAAAAAAATCCAAGCCAAAAGAGTTACAGAAGATCGAAAGTAGATTCCCTGTATACACCAAATACTGCGAAAGCACTGTTTCCAGAGTTAAGTGGACAGAGTTTCATTTGTATCAATTGTTCAAAGTCCAAGCATAGTCTCACAACCGCAGACAGCAGCATCGGAAGAAGAAAAAGACGACTCAGTTTCTTGTCACCCAGGAAGGGTGCCATCTCATTTTCGCCCATCGCGAAAAAGCAAGACAGTAAAGTGACACCAAAAACATATGTGAAGGATGTCAGGAAATCCATAGTTTCAGCAATACAAAAGTCTCATTACGAAAGTGCCATTCGCCACATGGTTCACGACAGTGAATCTGGAAGAAATGCATTCATTTCAGTTCTACCTGAGCTATTGAACAATGAGGTAAAAATCGTACAAAAAATGAATATAATTATACACAAAAATAATCGTCTAATCAGGGCCAAAGTATCTATACTTTTTTTTTTCTTAAGGAAAAATATATCTTGCATCCCTATAATTATCTTTGAATATTTCAAAAGAGTGTTCAAATACAAATACTGGTGGATATTCTTTGATCAAGTATTAAACTCGAGATGTCATCGTATACTGACAAGAAGTCATATGACCCCACAGGTCAGTACACTGATTGCTTTTATATTTCAGCGATGATTTTGATGACTTTAATCTTAATTCCACCAAAAGAAATTCCAACCAGGGAATAATGGCAATTTTTTTTTCACATTTTCAAACTTTTTTCCTGACTTCAAGATTAAACATTATCTATTCAATATATTTCAAAATTCAATCGAAGAAATGATGTAATTAAGGACCTACGAAGAAATTTGTGCACGAAAATAGGATTTAAGAGAAAATAAAACCAGCCCTCAGTAGAAATTACACCGACAATCCTTCCAATCACGGGAATTCCTCCGTGAGCTAAGCCCGCCCATACTCACGCATTACATCTATGTCCAAATGAATGCCAATTCCTAATATCTATGTTGCAATGTGCGCATCATACGAATGATGGTTTAATGTCGGGTTTACTTCCTCCTTTCCCTCCCGCAAAGATTTTTTTTATGGAAATGATATTTGAAAGAAAGAATAAATTATGCAGTAGCAGAAATCATGCCCACAATTTTGGTTCAGAGCGAGTCCTACAAAGTCAAATACAACAGCTCAATAGTATACAATTGAAATTCATTCATTTGCTTTTACAAATTTAACACTTGAGCATAAACATCCATGTGGTTTCCATCAGGATGTGTAGTTCGAATAATATACCTCCTTGATAAAATCTGGTTCACAAATTGAGCCTTCATGTGTTGGATAAGCTTAAGGAATTGGGCTAATCACAAATGGAGTATTTGTATGGTTTTTTTCTATTGCAAGTTCATTTTAGTGTTGGATTTTATAGGAACGCAGAGTTCACAGATTGAGCACTTTTGTGTTGTATGGTTGTTTTCTTTTGCATGTATTCTCCTAAGTGTGATTAGTATAGGAATATCTGTAATTTTCCCTGGGACAGGCCGAAAAAAAATGAATTTCCCAGGAAAATTTGATTCACAGATTTAGCAATTGTATGGCTATTCTCTCTTTTATGTATTATCATAGGCGTAATAATTACACGGGCATTTGTGTGGCTTTCCTCAGTTCGATATAAGAAAATCCCTTGGGAAAGTCGGGTTCACGCATCGGGCATTGCATAGGTTTATTCTCACGACTATTTCATCATTTGCCGACGGGTATTAAAATATAATCACACGTGGAGCATTTGAATGGTTTTCCTACAGCGAGAGTTCATTTAAGTGATGAGTGTCGTGAGAAAGCTGGTTTCACACATTGGACACATGTATGGCTGTTCATTCTTCTATGTATTCTGATAAGTGTAATACGCGGATGGGTCACTGTGTGTTTTTTTCCATGACAAAGTTTGTCAGTATGCGTTACTTTTCCTCCTGTATGTCCACAAGTGTCAAAGCAGCAGATATTTTTTTTGTTTTTGTGTTCATAAATTATCAGTTGATTTTGGCCCTGAAAGTCATTCCCAATTGGGATTGTATTCTCCGATATGGAGGGTATGTAAGGCCCAGGCCGTCTGTCTGTCTATCTATAATTATATTATTAAAAACTGATTAGGAAATTTGGCCAATTGCAAGGATTTGTATGTACATGTATTATATTATTATATGTAGATTCACAAGTGTAATCACACATGGAGTAATTGTATGGTTTTCCTGCTGTGAGAGTTCAAGCCATTCAAGCCAAAATTATATTGAATAATGTATAAGAAAGATCAGTTGAGTTGTTGTTCACTCTCTATTCAAATGTAAGGTGAAAAACGTGAAGAAGTTACCTTGTCCATCACAAGAGGCACCAAGCCATAGCAATCACTTTTTTCCAAAATCTGTAGGCAAAAGCCCAAGAACATGTTGTTTGTTTATGATTTCATGTAGTATTCGCCTTTGCTGAGGTTTCAAATCATACGGTAAACTTAATTTCTCACATACATAATCGATTGCTAGATCGATTGAATAAAAATTGGTTGGTTGTGCCATGGTAAACACGCCAGTACAAATCCCACCATGTGCGTGTTGCGTTTATCGCGAGTTGATGTGGCGCGTAATCGGCGTTCTGATCGATGCAAGATGGCGGCGATGTGGACAGTTTTACCCCCTCGTCCGAGTTTAGATCTTTTGCCAAGCTAAAAACGGACAATCACTCATAACCAAGTACTTTTATGAGAGGTAAGTGGACATAGAATCGAATTATTTTATTGATAATGGTCAGTTGGTTCAGCAAATATTGCCCGTACGACATTTCCCCAACAACTCTATCTGGTGACTGGTTTACAACCGGAGCCTTGTTCTCACGTAGTATAGAACAAGGCTACACTGGAGCTATCAAAGAATAAGACTTTACGCTAACTGAAAAATTCCTTTCGTGCGCGATATTTCATTTTGGCACCCCAAACTACCCTAAACAGTCAGGCCCGTAGCCATGGGGGAGTTTACTGGGTTAGGGCAACCCCCACTTTCGGAAATATTATATATTTTTCTCATATAAATGCCCTTTTCAAACTGAAGAGAACCTCCTATTTGCCCCTTTTATCATACGGCGAACCCCCTGATGCGCCTTTTCGGAGTCAAGGCAAACTCTTGCATATCTCACCAATTCAAGGCCAGGAAACAATCGGTAACGTTCTTCTGGTTTGAGCGTAACGAAGGGCTCCCGTGATTTTGAAGACTCTCCAGATTATTCGTGGTCCTGGTTCATGTCTGGAATCCGGTTCCGTTTTTGACAGACAAGATATTACCAGCGCGCATATTTGTCTGAACTCCGGTAAAGATTTATGAATTTGAAGTGGGCTTATTGAATTTTTATGGTGGAGCAAGCGTAAAATTTTGTGGCGAAACTGCTCAAGCAATAATTCGGGTTAGTATTCCATTGTCAATGGTGACAATACATATTTTCTTCCAGGAATCTTATTGAACTAACAGCAGTAGTCACATATATGCGAACCGGAAGAGGACGAATTTTTCAATGTATTATGGGACCTACATGTACTTTCAGTGAGTGTGGTTCTAGGGGATCGTTGGAGTGGCGATTTTTCAGCGAAAAGTGACCCCTGGTTGCGAGGTTGTGGATCCTTGACGTATCAAACGAATGATTTGAACATTAGCAGATATGCATATGTGTACAGTGTTGACTAGCTCCGGTGTAGCCTTGTTCTATACTACGTGAGAACAACACGTAGTATAGAACAAGGCTACACCGGAGCTAAATGTTGACTATCTGCTTGACTAGATCATGGAATTCAATCTCGGGTGGTCAGATAGTTGCATGGATTCAGCTAGTCTAACCAGTTCAAACGGAACTGAGGGGCCGTACTGCTATGGATTTGTGGTAGAGGGCTCGCCTCGCAAGCAGCAGTCAAACCAAAAACATTAAAAATGAAACTTCCTCCTTGATTGGCGCGCAGCAAGCTTAGGATAGATCAAGGACTGGTTGACCGGGTGTTAGGATAATGCGACTGGGTATGACTGGAAAATTGCTGAATGCGACGCTAAAATCTTACTATCTCCCTTATTACATAATCCACTTCACACATGAACACACACAGCTTGCTACCGGCTTATTTCAACACACGTTGGAGCGAAATTAACCGCTGTCAAATCTGAACATTATTATTTGGTAACGTTGGTGTAGCAACTGAGTCATGAATCATACTGCTAACAAATCTCTTAACAATCACCCAACATGATCAAAGGTGTATGGCAAAAGAAATGTACATTAGTATTGTCAACTCTCATATATTTTAGATATAAGTATGTTTATTTGCCTGAGAAACTTTGCCATTGCAAGTTAGGATTTTTTTTCTCTGAAAATGCCATTCGGAAATATCTTATGTTCGCGGATATGCTCTTCATCGTATTCAACACAAACGTTTTTATTTAGCTTCTGAACACTGGCAAATTGAACCCGGTTTATGGTACTATAACTTCGTTTATGTCTTGTCTTTTTAAGGATCTTCGTCTCTTCGAGCCCCATGTTACAAGGAAATATTCAGTCCAGGAGCTGATCATACAAATATTGTAAATAAGACCCTCGGGTCCCGGTGTACATCTTAATAGAGAAATGACCTAAATAAAACCAGAAGAAACATCTAACATCTCGAAACCAATCATGGATTCATTATCAGTTGTGAAGCCCGAACCTATCTCTGGATGTTCGGATGAAAACCTGATGTCACGTCCTGAGCTACAACCCCACCATATGAATTTTCTGACCATACCACAGTGTATAAAACAAGAACCTGTTAGGTTCGATTCACCAGACACTGTGGCCGAGTATCAGAGTTGGCAGGAATCATTGGCGCTACCCGTGGACGTGCCTGTACAGGCAGAACAGCTCGTGTCCTCAATTGATCAGAAAACACCGGCGATTCGTCAGAACGTTCCACAGACAGGGGATGAAATCCGGAATGAGCAAATTAAATGGGAGACCCCCATGTCTGACGACTCCAAAATCTTGTATATGTGCATCCCTGGAAAGCTAGAGGTAAGTGGTGGAATACGTTTCACCTATTTTAACACTGATTTGAATATGTTGTATAGGAATTAAATGTCATCGGTTAATTTTACATAATGTTTACCAGATCACCAATAATGTTTCCTAAAAGGACCTGGGTGTTAGAAGATTGGCTGTGTTCATGTACATGCACATACACATGATTTACGGAAATATCTCATCCGGTGTTATTCGGATACTTTTTTTTTGCAGAAAAAACTTGTTGGATGCGCTGAAACGGTTTTGTTGAAAATTCGGGGGTACCGGAGAAAAGCAGAACATCTTGTCTGGTTCATCACCAATGAGCTCAGGTGTGACTTCAGAGGAGAGCAAGCTTGATCTCCATGCAGATAAGACGCATAAATGTTCAGTCTGTGGTTACAAGTCGGTGACAAAATATCTCCATCTGGAACATATCAGAAGGCACAAAGTGGAAAAGCCTTTCGTGTGCGCAGTATGTGGTAACAGTTTTGTCAGAAAATCTTCTCTCGGTAAGCATATGATGACCCACACTGGGAAGCCTTTCCCATGTGTTATATGTGATCACAGAGCTGGCACTAGCAGCAAACTAGTCGTGCATATTAGAAAACACACTGGCGAAAAGCCGTTTCAGTGTACTGTATGTGATAACACATTTGCCACCAGCAGGGCTCTCGTTGTGCATACGAGAAAACACACTGGCGAAAAGCCTTTCCATTGTACTCTATGTGATTCCAGATTTACCACTAGCGAGGCTCTCCTGGCGCACATTAGAAAACACACTGGCGAGAAGCCTTTCACATGTATTGTATGTGATCACAGATTTGCCGCTAGCAGCGATCTCGCCGTGCATATGCGAAAACACACTGGCGAAAAGCCTTTCAAGTGTACTGTATGCGATTACAGCTTTGTCAAAAGCAGCGATCTCGTCATGCATATGAGAACTCACACTGGTGAAAAGCCATTCAAGTGCACTGTATGTGAGTACAGATCCACCAATAAAAGAAATCTTATTGTGCACTTGAGAACACACTCTGGTGAGAAGCCATACCAGTGTAGTATTTGTTATAATAAATTTTCCACAAAATATGCCCTCAGTACACATATGCCAATGCATACTGGTGAAAAGCCATTCGTGTGTACAGTGTGCGATCGCGGATTTTCAAGAGCATCTGCTCGTGCTAGACATATGATGGTCCATACTGGGGAAAGACGTTTCCAGTGTACTGTATGTGGCCACAGATCGAGAACAAACCACGATCGTCTCGTGCATATGAGAAGACACACTGGAGAAAAACCTTTCAAGTGTACTGTGTGTCATTACAGCTCCACCAACAGTCACGATCTCGACGTGCATATGAGGACACACACTGGCGAAAAGCCTTACATGTGCAAACTTTGTGATTACAGATGTTCGGCTACCAGCCATCTTACCGTGCATATGAGAACTCACACGGGAGAGAAGCCCTTCAAGTGTACAATATGTGGTTCTAAATATTCCCGAAAATCGAGTCTAACTGCACATATTAAAACACACAGAGACACTGTCGAGAAGGCTTAACATTATATAATATGTGACTACAGATTGTCCCAAAAAATCCGAGTACTGTGCTTAATGGGACACACAATAGGGGGCAGCTATTGTAGTGCTTATAGATTTGTCAATAAAATGCCAAAAACTAAGATAGAGTTTATTAAGGTCTCACCATTTGCATGTACAGATAAAATACGTAGAATTCAATTACAATGTATACAAATTCCACTCTTATAGAGATATGGGAGAATGATACTAGAAAAAATACTTGAACGTACAGATAAAATACAATTGCTCACAAATATGAAATAGTTCTCCCTCGTTCTGGAATTCGACAATTAATTTGGCTAGCGTAGTACACGACAGCATTACAATTAATAAGTCCTGGTCAGACAAAATCGCAAAACCGTCCCTATACATAAAATTTATTTCTGAAAGAATGTCGTACCTTAAGTCGTCATAAACTGGACAAGTCACAAGAACATGCAGCTCATCCTCAATACCATTATTACAGATTGCAGATACCCGTTGCTCAATAGATTTTCATATCGATCGTTTTCTATCCTTATCGGAGCTACTCCACACCTAAATTTAGCTTTTTTCTGAAATACTGTGTGCACAGCTTTCAGTTCCATAAATATTTTTAAATTCCCTATACCAACGAAGCTTACTACTTTTCATATCATTTCTCCATTTTTGTATATATCGATCAGAAAGCTTTTCCTCTACATATTTAACGGCAAACTTGGGATCGTGCCGTACATCAATATTTGAGAGATGGAAAAAAATCAATTTCCTGTAACATCTGGCACACTCTGTAACTCCAATTTTACAATTTTTGCTTGAAGAGTTGGAATGCCCATCTGAAAATTTTGTTGTTAATTCTATCCCTGTTCATATTTGAATATTTTGTCCAATGACCAATAATTCTATTCCATTGTTTAATGCCCATCGGCAGCCACCCCCATTTCTTCCCTAATAACCGCATTTGGCATGTTTGGGGTGTATCTACCGACACTAAGATAAAAACGTTCAGCTCCATGTTGTACCGCATTAATAGAATTAATTTGATGTTCCCCAAACGGACGCGCCATATGTCATAACAGGCACAACCATAGTCTCATAAAGCATAACGGTACTAAAGATTAGGTAAGGTACACCACCCATAGTTCTACACTTCGCAATAACTGAATCAAGCGCACGGCGTGCAGACTGTGCGATACATTTTGTCACCATATACAAATCTAAATGCTCTGTTATTAGCAAACCAAGATACACATATTTATCCACTATATCCAAGACTGTATTACCACATGTGAATTTATCTGAAGATTTACGTACTGATGAAATCCAAAAATGTATAACTTTTGACTTACCTCGATTAACTGTCATTTTGTTATTATCGCACCATAATGATGGATGTTCAAGCAGAAACTTCAGGTCCTCACTTTTCCGCTAACGCCGGGGCTTCCGGGGATTGACCAGGAATGTCGCCGTGCACACCGCAAGTCATGGTAAGAATAGACCTCAGCTCCTCGGAGAGCTTGTCGTAAGAGGCGACTAACTAAGGCACCCGTGGGGTTCCCAAGTGTGAAAAGGAATAAGACCCCACCCGTGGAATTCCGCGGTGTGAAAAGGAATAGGACCCCATCCGTGTGGTTCCCGGGTGTGAAAAGGAATAGGACCCAGCGTCGTGATGTGAATGAAATGTAGTTGAAAGCGACGCAAATCGTATTCACTCACTCACCCCTATTCCGCTAACAATACAATGTCATCTGCATACATTAAAGGAATAGAAAACTCTTGAAAAAAGTATGTTGTAAACGAAAGAATAGCTCCGTCACTGTCCAAAAGTTTCCCCCCCCCCCATTTATTTTTAACCGAATAAAACACATTTGATATATGTGTTTGTATGGTGGTCTGTTATCAACATCCATTTTCCTGTCCTCTCAATTATTGCAGATATCCCAAAAAGACTCACTGTTATTCTGGTTCAACAGGGAAGTAGACATCGATAGGGAAGTATTTTGAAGGTTGAACGTGGAACATTATTGCTTATTTAATGGTAAAACAACCATGTACGTAGATTGCATAATTGGGCCGAGATTATGCAACTGGGGACTAAATATTTAATTGCCATTTCACCAATATTTGTCTGTACGCAACTTCTTTAGGAAGCCCATGGTGTGCAAGAAGGTCTACAACTACAACCTGCCCACAGGTACATATCGAAAAATGTTGAATATATACTTGAGAGCTCCCCGTTACGTTATCAGCAAATGAGCAAAGATGGTTCCTCTCAGACATTCAGATGTGTTAATATGTCGATGTCTAGTCCATATTACAGTGTGTATAGCAGTACATTTGATTAAAGAAAAATTATAACATCGAGAAATATAAAAAAAAATAATGAGGAATGGCACTCACAGGCCACCATCCAAAGTTTATCAGCTTTTCGCTCAGTTGAAAAAAAAATCCTGAAAAATAAATAATTGTGGACAGTGATGGAACTATCCTTTTTTTCAAGGGTTTTCTATTCCATTAAAATACAGACCAACTCTCCATCAACGTAAACTTCCCTATCAAAACTCTTCGAATATGACGATAAATTATCAATATATATATTGAAAAGAAGAGGATAAATAACACATCCTTGTCTTAGTCCACATTTGACATCAAACTACTCCGAAAATAAACCATTCAATTTCACACAGCACGAAACGCTATTATAAATTGACATGATAGCTTTCAAATTGTTTCCATCGATACCAGCCGATTTAAGACGGGACCATAGGTTCTGTCTATTTATAGTCATAGGATTTGCGGAAATCAATAAATGCAGCAAATGTGTTTTGTCTCTTCTTTCGACTTTCAATAATATTTACAAGAGATGACATATGGTCTACCGTATTGCGTTCGGATCGAATACTGTTTTGTTCGTCACATATTAAACTGCCTCTTTCGACCCATACTGACAGCCTTTCGTTCAAAACAGAGCAGTAAAACTTATATACGGCCGGGGCGAGTGTCATTCCCCCTATAGGAAAGAAAATAGATTTCGGCACCAGACTTATAATCCACTTTGACCACAGAGACGGAGTCATTCCCTTTTCAAAATACACATTGAACAGTATCACTTCTAAGAACTTAAATAGGAATATTATCCATACCAGTGGCTCTACCATTTCTGGCCTGACAAACTGTCTGGTATACTTCCTCGACAGATATAAAAGATTCAAGTACCTCAACGACATCGTTTGAATTAAAAAAAACATGCCACTGGATTGAGAATTATTTTCAGAGTAGTTCAATCTGGTGGATTCAACACATCCCGAAACACATCCTTCCATTTACCCAAAACAGCAGCTCGTTCAGTTATGCTATTATTCATCTCAACGTCCATGGGAATACTGTTCAGTCTATCTTGGCCCTACACCGGGTTTTTTTTTCAGAGATCTTTTGAGCGATCTTTTCTCAGATTTAAAAGTTCCTGTTGTTCTTTGAACCAGTAGGGTCGTTTACACCTTTGTACTCTTCTGTCAAATAATTTTCTTTCCCGAATAACAAGTGTCTTCTTCAAAGCTTTTGATTTATCCTTACGCCTAATCCATTCTTTCTCAAATTTACACACGTCATTCCACATTAAAATTAATTCATTACTCCACCACGGCTTTTGTACTCTACGCCTTTTATTTCTATTGCCACTCAACATATGCACAGTACGACTGAGAAATGTGTCATCCATTTCACGTTTTATGACAGAACAGATTTCATCATACCGTACGCCGCATCGATATCTGATTGGCGCTTAGAGCGAAATTCCAAATCAGAAACAACTGCTTCTAGTAACAAAATGTTATCTTCATCGCTAATAAATTTGAAGTCGGTTCCAAGATTATTCACATATTTTGTAGAACTAAAACAAATACGGCTCTTCTGCAGAGAATTCCATCAAGCTGGATGTTCCAAGATATCACTGAATGATACGGTAAATAATCAATCACCTAGTGAGAAAGCTCAATCTGATTAAAACGCAGACTTAATAACCGCTCCTCTATCGGACATGTCGCTAATTAAGATCTGGGAGAGTCTGTATCTTTAATCTGTCGCGCATGTTAGACTGGCGACCAAACACAGTCCAAATTCAATGAGCGAATAGGTACCTATCCGAGCAAATAATAATCTTCGGCGAATAAGAACTTCGTCAGCCGTCTGGGTTGTTTTTTTCTGCGCCTCGTTCAGTACAGAAATAAACGGATAGGCACCTATTCGCCCGTTGAAGTTGGACTGTGATTAGTCGCCAGTCTGACATGCGCGACAGATTTAAGATACAGACTGTCCCAGATCTTAATTAGCGACATGTCCGATAGAGGAGCGGTTATTAAGTCTGAGTTTTAATCAGATTGTGACATAGCTAAGTTCATTAAATCGGATGACCGTGTAACAATAAAGTCCTTGAAATAATCCAGATTTTCATAGGGAACCAAGCTGTTGTCAACTACGGAGAGGCCACGACTGGACACGAATGATTAGTAATTTTGTACACAATTCCTTCCATTTAATATACATAAATTGCTGTTACCAGAAAGTCAATAACTTTATTTCCCATAAGAATTTACTCTAAAATCCACAACATATAGCAAAAAAATCAACACAAACGCCGTGATCGTCCATATCACCACACCCACAATATACCACTGTTCCAACGGCTTGAAAATTATATATTCGCGACAGCAACGTATCATAGTATTGACCTAGAAATATAACATCGCTTATGCAACACGAAACCAATTAAATTGGCATTGTCAACCCAAAGTACATGCGAAACAAGCCGTGAAGTTCTATATGTGACTGCAAGCCCACACGCTTAAAACTAAAGTGTTGAAACTTACTCGTAAAGTGTTGAAATAACACTTTAAGTGTGCCCACAGGGACAACATTTAAAGAGCAGTCCCTGTGGACACACTTAAAGGGTTATTTCAACACTTTACGAGTAATTTCCAACACTTTAGTTTTAAGCGTGCAGAGACATCGCTCTGGCAATTAAGTTGATGTCATGTTACACGAGGAAGGTGACAGGCTAATTGAATTGTTTAAAGATCTCTACCAGCCATTTAATTGTCATGAATGTTGGGGGCCAGCATTACCTCAAGGGATAGAAGTGGGATTTTATTGTCATGGATGTAGGGGTCATACGTTCAAGTGGTGTATCAACTCACAGACTTGCGGGAGTCAGCGCTGTTTTGTGGTGTTGGCAGCTCGTCTGCTTCGATGCTACAGTGAACAGATGACGTCACTAGTCGGGGAAACACATTTGGGCGAACGTGTGAATTCGATCGTAGATTATAGGTGAAAAAACTGTTATAGATGCAGTCCCTGCAAGATGTTTTATAATACTGATTTCTCTTGAATGTAGGGTCTGTCAGTTTAACCGGCAAAATCTTCATAAAACGATACTTTATACGCCATTTTCGCCACCCAAAATGATAAAACCCACCTTTTAAGTTAAATCACATGCTTGTAATCCGCTCTAAACATAAACCGGGTAGTTTATTTGAGCATTAACGCAACTTTCCTGAACCGAGAAGTCACTTTCGCAGCTAGTGAGTTCTGGGGCTAGATTTGGTTCAGGAAAAATTGTGTGTGTATAAGGTGGGTTTCACTATTTTGGGAAGACAAAATGGCATATAAAGTATAGTTTTCTGGCTGCCGGACATTTCGGTCCGGCAGCCAGAAGGTTTTGCCGGTTAAATTGTCAGACCCTACATTTAATAGAAATCGATATTATAAAATATCTTGTACGGGCTGCATGTCGGATTAAGTTCGGCGTTCTTCCATTTCTTTTTCTCATTGTGAGCCATTATTTCAAAAGGGGCTATGCATAATGGGACGCAAATGTGGTAATAAGTGCGCGACCTGGATGTTCATTTGAAGTCGGTTCAAATAAATTTGAAGTCGGTTCCAAGATTATTCACATATTTTGTAGAACTAAAACAAATACGGCTCTTCTGCAGAGAATTCCATCAAGCTGGATGTTCCAAGATATCACTGAATGATACGGTAAATAATCAATCACCTAGTGAGAAAGCTCAATCTGATTAAAACGCAGACTTAATAACCGCTCCTCTATCGGACATGTCGCTAATTAAGATCTGGGACAGTCTGTATCTTTAATCTGTCGCGCATGTTAGACTGGCGACCAAACACAGTCCAAATTCAATGAGCGAATAGGTATCTATCCGAGCAAATAATAATCTTCGGCGAATAAGAACTTCGTCAGCCGCCTGGGTTTTTTTTTTCTGCGCCTCGTTCAGTACAGAAATAAACGGATAGGCACCTATTCGCCCGTTGAAGTTGGACTGTGATTAGTCGCCAGTCTGACATGCGCGACAGATTTAAGATACAGACTGTCCCAGATCTTAATTAGCGACATGTCCGATAGAGGAGCGGTTATTAAGTCTGAGTTTTAATCAGATTGTGACATAGCTAAGCTCATTAAATCGGATGACCGTGTAACAATAAAGTCCTTGAAATAATCCAGATTTTCATAGGGAACCAAGCAGTTGTCAACTACGGAGAGGCCACGACTGGACACGAATGATTAGTAATTTTGTACACAATTCCTTCCATTTAATATACATAAATTGCTGTTACCAGAAAGTCAATATATAACTTTATTTCCCATAAGAATTTACTCTAAAATCCACAACATATAGCAAAAAAATCAACACAAACGCCGTGATCGTCCATATCACCACACCCACAATATACCACTGTTCCAACGGCTTGAAAATTATATATTCGCGACAGCAACGTATCATAGTATTGACCTAGAAATATAACATCGCTTATGCAACACGAAACCAATTAAATTGGCATTGTCAACCCAAAGTACATGCGAAACAAGCCGTGAAGTTCTATATGTGACTGCAAGCCCACACGCTTAAAACTAAAGTGTTGAAACTTACTCGTAAAGTGTTGAAATAACACTTTAAGTGTGCCCACAGGGACAACATTTAAAGAGCAGTCCGTGGACACACTTAAAGGGTTATTTCAACACTTTACGAGTAATTTCCAACGCTTTAGTTTTAAGCGTGCAGAGACATCGCTCTGGCAATTAAGTTGATGTCATGTTACACGAGGAAGGTGACAGGCTAATTGAATTGTTTAAAGATCTCTACCAGCCATTTAATTGTCATGAATGTTGGGGGCCAGCATTGCCTCAAGGGATAGAAGTGGGATTTTATTGTCATGGATGTAGGGGTCATACGTTCAAGTGGTGTATCAACTCACAGACTTGCGGGAGTCAGCGCTGTTTTGTGGTGTTGGCAGCTCGTCTGCTTCGATGCTACAGTGAACAGATGACGTCACTAGTCGGGGAAACACATTTGGGCGAACATGTGAATTCGATCGTAGATTATAGGTGAAAAAACTGTTATAGATGCAGTCCCTGCAAGATGTTTTATAATACTGATTTCTCTTGAATGTAGGGTCTGTCAGTTTAACCGCGGCAAAATCTTCATAAAACGATACTTTATACGCCATTTTCGCCACCCAAAATGATAAAACCCACCTTTTAAGTTAAATCACATGCTTGTAATCCGCTCTAAACATACACCGGGTAGTTTATTTGAGCATTAACGCAACTTTCCTGAACCGAGAAGTCACTTTCGCAGCTAGTGAGTTCTGGGGCTAGATTTGGTTCAGGAAAAATTGTGTGTGTATAAGGTGGGTTTCACTATTTTGGGAAGACAAAATGGCATATAAAGTATAGTTTTCTGGCTGCCGGACATTTCGGTCCGGCAGCCAGAAGGTTTTGCCGGTTAAATTGTCAGACCCTACATTTAATAGAAATCGATATTATAAAATATCTTGTACGGGCTGCATGTCGGATTAAGTTCGGCGTTCTTCCATTTCTTTTTCTCATTGTGAGCCATTATTTCAAAAGGGGCTATGCATAATGGGACGCAAATGTGGTAATAAGTGCGCGACCTGGATGTTCATTTCCACCGTAAAGATATTGGACAGACGTACGGCATGGCTGTGAGGTGAGGGGAGTAGCTATTATACTCAGCTAGAACTGGTGGGGTCATCCCGACAACGAGATGTCATAGCCATTAATTATCTACGTTGTGACACCTCACGGCTCGCACGACTATAACATGTTCCATACATCTTTTCTTCTCTGAGCGAGCAACCGCTCTGGTACAATGAAAGTTCGACAAGTTAATGGCCCCTTGACCCGCTTGGATCGAATATCACCGCGGGAAAACATTCCACTTTTCATCCCGGGAAGCCTTGGTCGAATAATGTCCGGGGGGCTGTTCCACGGCCCACAATGGAGACAGAACGGCCAGAACTCTGATCATGTAGACGGTTCTTGACACCAAGGAGAACATCCGACACGATTTCTTCTAATCTATCATCGCCTACGCTGCTGTAGCATGCTAATATTTACTCCATCATCTTTATCTTCATGCCTTTAGCAATCTTCTGTTTAGTTAAAAACACAAGTCAAATATCACCCCATTTGCGGATCAGTTAAAAGATTGTCCTGTTGATCAATGTCTCTCTTATGGTCATTGAGATATGTAAGCCGGGAAAACCTCATACCACAAACGGGTGAGTGAGTGAGCAGGATTTAACGTTGTTTTTCAACATTTTTTCAGTCATATCCCGACGGTGCCTACATGTGCCAGAACACGAGAGTGCCCCAGTTCCTATTATCCTGGACACTGATCAGCTCAGTCAGCCCAGCACCCGGTCACCCATCCGAGTATTGACCGAGCTCAGCGCTGCCTAACTTCGGTGATCTGACTGGCGAGAAACGGTGTGCCCAACGTCATGCGCCCTACCACAAACAGATCCTAAACGAGGCCCTGAAAGAACTTGCATGTGCTCGGGTAATTTCTTTCCACAAACGGAGCAGAAGTGAGGTTATAACCCAGTATGAGTTTTCATGTGTTTGTTAAGGAAATTGTTACGGCGAAACTGCTTACCACATACAGTACACTGATATGGCTTTATTCCTGTATGAATGCTACTGTGTTCGTCCAGTGCCTTATATCTTTTGAACACTTTACCACATTCATTGCATATTATTTGGGTATCCTTCTGCCTTTTGGGACGTCTCTCTTTATAGGGACGAGCATCGGGACGTGTGTGAAGTGCCATGTGCTTCTTAAGGTCGCATAGCTCAACAAATGTCTTTCCACAAGCGGAGCAGAGGTGTGGCTTCACCCCAGTATGCGTTTTCATGTGTTTTGTAAGGATATTGTTACAGCGAAACTGCCGACTACATACAGTACACTGATATGGCTTTATTCCTGTGTGAATGCTACGGTGTTCGTCCAGTGCCTTATATCTTTTGAATACTTTACCACATGCATTGCATATTATCTGGGCATCCTTGTTCTGTCTTCTGGGACGTCTCTCCTTATAGGGACGAGCATCGGGACGTGTGTGAAGTTCCATGTGCTTCTTGAGGTGGAATAGCTCAGAAAATGTCTTCCCACAAGCGGAACAGAGGTGAGGCTTCACTCCAGTATGAGATTTCATGTGCTTGGTGAGGAAATTATTACGGCGAAACTGCCAACCACATACAGTACACTGATATGGCTTTATTCCTGTATGAATGGTACGGTGTTCGTCCAGTGCCTTATATCTTTTGAACACTTTACCACATTCATTGCATATTATTGGAGTATCCTTGTGTCTTCTGGGACGTCTAACTTTATAGGGACGAGCATCGGGACGTGTGTGAAATGCCATGTGCTTCTTGAGGTCGCACAGCGCAGGAAATGTCTTTCCACAAGCGGAACAGAGGTGAGGTTTTGTGTGAGTTTTCATGTGCTTGTTGAAGAAACCTTTTAGGCGGAACTGCCAACCACATACGGTACACTGATACGAGTCCATCCCTGTATGAATCGAACTGTGTTCGACCAGTGCTTTCGCCCGTTTGAATATTCTCCCACATTCGTTACACGAGAGGGCATTGTCCTTCTCTATTCTAGAGGGGGTCCGTTCACCAGTAGCTGTTCTTGTACTGTTCTGTGTACATGTAGTGCCATTGGTATTTTCTATCGTGCCGCCATCAACTAGATCTATACAGAATGCTCCATCTCGGACGGTTTTACTATCGTTATCGACTTCAATAAAGTTATCGTTACTCACAGCGGCAACTTTGGCTGCAATATTTTCATCATCTTCTATGCTGCCCAAATTGGGGGCATCAGTTGTGATACAATAGTCAAGTTGATCGATAACATCATCCGATCCGTCGTTAATGTCAGCTCGATCATTAAGATCATCAGCTCCACCATTAATACCATGAGCTCCATCATTGATACAACAAGCTCCATCATTAAGACAATGAGCTCCGTCATTAATACTAAGAGCTCCATCATTATGACTATGAGCACTGTGAGCATCTAGAGCTCCAACATGAAGACCGTGAATTCCATCATTAATACCACAGGATCCATCATTATGGCTGTGAGCCCCATCATTAAGACCGTGAGCTTTGTCATTAATATCATGAGCTCCAACATTATTATTATCAGACTCTTTGACGAGAATAAGGCTAGCTCCGTCCAGCACGTCATTGGAACCACCTGGAACTATCACTGTTATCTCTACGTTCGTCTCCACAGTGGTACTTTCTGTTGAATAAGGGATATTCGCCTCACTTTGTAAATGGGTTCTCATGTGGAGTTTGAGCGACGATACCGCGTCGAAACTTTGTCCGCACTTCGAACATAAGCAGGAAAACGACAGCACGTTGTTCACTGTCAAGATCTGAACATGTTTTATCTCATCCCCTGTAACGGCGATTGTCCGCAATTCCATAGAAAACAACTCAGCTCGGCTAACCTCAAAGTCAGCATAGTCTTCACTCAAAGTCAGTGGAGCAGATTCCGGATTTTTCACTGTAACAGGATCATCCATCTTTCTGAGAAGGAGAAAAGCAGACATGCATAAAAAGGTATATATCATAGCCGGTTTGTCAGTGACCCAATACAGAAATACATGGAATCAGTAAATTTCATATTGGGCGACGCGTAGAAATATATGGGGTCAGTACAATTTATATTCGGCGAGGCGTTAGCCGAGCCCAACATAAATTTTACTGATCCCATATATTTCAATATTGGGTGACTGACTCAGACAAACCGTGTGACGAATTTATCCCGCTGGAGACCCTTTCTGAACACGCTAATGTCCATATGCAAATTCTGTGAGAAAGGACAACTTCTTGTGAACAATTTTTGCCCTATGTTGCTGTTGCTCACGAAACAAAGAAAAAAAACACTGTGTGTGAAGCCACATATTTGCAATATTCATTGGCGTTCATCATTGCTGATTACGATGAAACACGAGCTGTTCACAAAATGAAAGCTATCTAATTTAGGACTACAGCTGCTGAAGCTCACCTTCATCATGTTTATTGCAAGTATTTGCTATCAAAACGAAACCCGAGCAGTAATCGACGCGAGGCAGCCGACGGGAGTTCATGAAACACAAGAGCTACTGTAAAGGGAGATAACCCAGTTACTCGCCCCGAATTACAATCGACGGCGGTGGATGGAAAAATATCGGGCGACCATGTGACCGTGATCGCTCGTTTTCATTGGGCGATTTCGTCTGAAGCGGGATAAACTTGCATATGAGTGTATGAATCGGATTTATCGTGACTTTAGATAAAAATGATACTTCACCAAGTCACACTAGGGCCAACCCGTCACTGTATATCATCTTAAAGCTAAGAGCGTGTGCTAAAAGCGTTAATGCGTGGAGCGCCTTGTCCAATAACTTCATATTATCCGGGACGGAAAGGTTTTAAAACTTTCTGTGAAAAACGTGAGAAGTGCCGTGCCCTAATATTGTTGATATGGCATGAATTTGAAATCTACATAACTTGGTGAGCTAAGATCTATGGTAATTTGTTGCTGTCATGTATTTCAACGTGGGCTAAAAAATGTCTGAAAATACATTACCATAATGCTCTAGTAATTGGAGCTCCGTCTTGTATCTTTGTTTAATTCTGTCAATTTTGAACGCCAAAAATGGATGTCATCACAAAGACCTAACTACTGTGCTGTGCGGTCCGTTTCAACCAGGCGCATCGCCCGTAACTTGGCTCCTATTGTTTGTATAGTTCAATAAAATGGATCGTTCAAGCTCTCTTTTAATATGCTAGGGCTATCTGGACCCAAAATTTCCTATGAAAAATGCCTCTTTTGCCCATGGGATCCATGCAGACCATCATACTCACCTCTAAACCCCAACTGTTTTGTCGAAATAAAGCAATGACATGTTGTCTCGCCATACAAAAACTGATCTTCGGTATGTTTTTATCCAAGTCGTGCCACTAGTAATTGTGGATTAGTCCAGAACAACTGCTATCACTTTCAATCTTGTAAGGGGGGGGGGGGGGGACGGTTATACACGAAATTCTGATTAATCAAATTAACCAGCAGTCGGCATGTGGTTTTCTTCACGTAGTATCCGCAGACAAAGAAAATCTCGAAAGCCAGGTTCCAAAATACAACTCGAGGTCAGTCTCACCAAGGGGTACGTTTCACGGGTCTACTGAATTAGTGACGCTTTGCAGATGAATAAGCGCCGGCACCAAATTCCAACTTGAAAATTTCCTAAAACGTGCCCATTGCTGAGCTTCTGTCTGTTGATTTCACAGGACTGGAAGTTTAACGATGTGACAGCAGTTGTTCTGGAATAATCCACAATTACCGTATTGGTGGCACGGACTGGATAGAAACATCCAAAGGTTAGTTTTTGCATGGTAAGTAGATCTGTCATTGCTGTATTTTCGACAAAAAAAAACAAGTGTTTTATACCGATGGGTATGGTGGTCCGCATGGGTATGGCTGACCATCCCTGTGACAATTCGTCATCTTATGGTGCAAAATAATTATAGGATGCCTGTAAATATTTTGTAACATGGTATAAAATCGCCAAGCCCGACATAATTCGTAATTATAGGATGTGTATAAATAATATGCATCATGGTACATAATATTTACAGGCATCCTAAAATTATTTTTGTACCGTGGTATAAAAATCGCCAATCCTGCCATAATTCGTATTTATAGGATGACTATAATTATTTTGTATCATGATATAAAATCGCCAAGCCTGACGTAATTCGTACTTATAGGATGTCTATAAATAATATACACCATGGTACATAATATTTACAGGCATCCTAAAATTATTTTTGTACCGTGGTATAAAAATCGCCATGCCTGCCATAATTCGTATTTGTAGGATGCTTGTAAATAATATATACCATGGTACAAACTAATTTTGCCGTAAATTCGACTTCCCGATTCATTCCATCAATGATACGAGATTTTACAACGTTGATGCTGAGCTTTGGGCTCCTCCCCCTCTTTCGATTTGGCGGGAAATGTGCACGGAAGATGACCGATCCCTCTAGGCTCAGATCGCCAAATCCACCGTTTAATTGCATGCAGCTGTTGAGAGTACAGAACAGACATCGTGACTTCGAACACCAACTACAGCTTATATACTAGTTTAACCAGGAAATTGATGTAAACTTGTGTATACATAAGCCTGTGTAAACACTTTCCAGTCATGCCACCTATAGCTCACAGTACAAAGAGTTGTGTATAAAAATGAGATGGAATAAGAGGATTAGATATATGGGGACAGGTATGGGGTGTGTACTTAAGGACTTGTTACCTCAGCTCATCTGATAAAGTATATATGGTACAAAGATTAGTGTATTAACACTATCTGGCCTGGGTTGAAGAAGGGGAAAAAGTGCCCCCCCCCTATATAGTTTCGTTATACCTAAGGTTCCCTTTCATTTTCAAATAACGAGGATGCCTCCTTCTCTCCAAAATCCAACGGAGCGTATAGCACAGGCACCCTCAAAGAGAATTTCGAAAATCAATGCACTTCCCATTTGCTCACGTGACCATATGTCTACGCGTGTTACAAGTTTACTCATTGGTCAAATTTAATATTCTTGATAAGACATCGAGTTATTTTCGAGTTACGGCTAAATTGATTTGTACCATGGTATATATTACTTACAAGCATCCTATAAATGCGAATTATGGCAGACTTGGCGATTTTGTACCATGGTACAAAATAATTATAGGCATCCTATATATAAATACGAACTACTGCACACAGGCTTGGCGGTTTTATACCATGGTACAAAATATTTAGAGGTAATCTATACGGTAATGTTTTTATTTCCCTGTTATATAATATTTTATACCATTGTATAAAATGACGACCAACTTACATGGGTCCCATGGTAGTCCAGTATAACGTGACACCAGGCTTTCTCTTTTAATATGCTGTTGTTTACTGACAAGCCATGGTAGTCCCGTAGGCTTTCATAGTGAACGCAAATCAAACTACCTCCCCCAACATATGAGCGGGAAAAATGGCCCAAATTGAAAAAATAAAGAATTTCCCTGCCCACTCACCTTGATAGTTTCAAATACCAATACATACTGCATACATATCACGTAATTTCCAACTCTGACACGTCCAATAACACGAGGGTGCACCTTCTTTATCTGGAGACTTTCCTCCGTGCGATCAATCTTTTCTCGCAAGATGGCGACAAAAGAAAGGACTTTGACCCTTATCCTTATATGGGTATATCACGTGCTCACTAAACTGCTCGCATCGTACGCAATGTTTGGGGGAACTCCCTGGGCCACCAAGGGGCCTTCTGAAATTATCATATTACGTTACAGAGTATCATTGAATAACAATTAAACGGCCGTGTTGCGATCAAACTGGTACAATGGAATAAAGACAATGGTACCAAACCGAAACAATTAGATTTCCCGTATCCAGTTGGAAGGCACACAAATGTGTTTGAGCCAGACAACGTGTGTACAATTACTTGGATTTGCTCTTCCTTCAAATTATACCCCAAACGTCTTTTACACCTGTCTTCATATCGTTTCACAATTTCCTCTCTGAACATATTGATAACTACTGGAGGTCACACACGACGGTGTATATGGCGAAAGATAGGGCAGTGTTTCTTTTATATATGGTGAGAAATACAACGGTCATTGAGGAATTGTGAACGAATGTGTGAAGGAAAAGCTGGAGAAATCCTTGCTGTCTTTATTCCATTGTACCAGTTTGATCGCAACACGGCCGTTTAATTGTTCCATTGTACCAGTTTGATCGAAACACGGCCGTTTAATTGTTATTCAATGATACACTGTAACGTAATATGATAATTTCAGAAGGCCCCTTGGTGGCCCAGGGAGTTCCCCCAAACATTGCGTACGATGCGAGCAGTTTAGTGAGCACGTGATATACCCATATAAGGATAAGGGTCAAAGTCCTTTCTTTTGTCGCCATCTTGCGAGAAAAGATTGATCGCACGGAGGAAAGTCTCCAGATAAAGAAGGTGCACCCTCGTGTTATTGGACGTGTCAGAGTTGGAAATTACGTGATATGTATGCAGTATGTATTGGTATTTGAAACTATCAAGGTGAGTGGGCAGGGAAATTCTTTATTTTTTCAATTTGGGCCATTTTTTCCGCTCATATGTTGGGGGAGGTAGTTTGATTTGCGTTCACTATGAAAGCCTACGGGACTACCATGGCTTGTCAGTAAACAACAGCATATTAAAAGAGAAAGCCTGGTGTCACGTTATACTGGACTAGTCCCATGGACAAAGAGGCATTTTCAATTTCCATGAGACGTTCGGCTCCCGAGAACTCCAGCATATTAACCAAGATTGGCAAAATACCCTAAAACTGTCCAGTTTGCATACAATAGCTTTTGGATTAATTCTAGACTGTTCCTGGTACTCACGTGTAAACAGTCAACGGACGAAAATGACACCATTCACCGAACGACTTTGGTCATTTATTTTTACGATACGTGCCACAACACTCTTGGCGTCACGGGTGTATGTAAATGCATGCATGCATTGTAAGTCGGAATCCGGATTAGAGATATGTAAAATACATGGCTATTCAAACATATTCATGCATAATAATATAGCCAGAATATAAATTTTCAGGGTTTACAGAGCGACAATATGATTACTAGAACATATTATTTGATATTTATTTAGGATACTAATGTAGATTATCATTTGGTATCATGTTCATATTTTGACTTGGAGCGAGAGTGAATATCCTTTCCTCCTTGGTAATTTTGAATTAAATTCTATGTATCCTCTGGTGAATTTCACTACTCAACAATAAGAGTGGTGGCTTTCAGCCTCCAGAGTGTAAACCGCCAAAATGACGTTTCTCTTGATGACTTCAAATCTCTAGTCCGAAATCCGATCAATTGAAATAGTCTGAAAATGTTATGTACCATAATTTGTTGCGGCGCGTACTGTGTCAGAATTTGCGGCTTCGCTGTGTATAGTAAAATTTCGTATTTCCAGTTGCACTGACACATCAGAGGAACGTATGGTGAGTATATGCGTACTGTATTTAGTCGATAAGTTGTGTTCTACAATCAAAATGGTTACTAATACATGGGGCGGATTCGTTTTCATGTTTGAAGACAGTTGCCGCAGTGCTAGCTAAGACTCATAGCGGCGGTCTCCCCCTTATTATTACCTTTGCGCCCTATTGGACCTTCATTAACTTGAGAAAATGGGCCGCCATGAATAAAAATACCATAATCGATGTTGTGATCATCATCCCCTGTATACACGGGGTCTATTATGACGGAAATGCCCATCTTCTTAACCCTCGATTTCAGGTGATTTTGAGGCTCCATAGGGATAATTTCAACGTCTGTAATTAATATATGACCTTACGAAGGGTCATTTAGTCTGCCATTTCTGTATTTTTATTCATGGCGGCATTTTCTCAAGTTAATGAAGGTCCAATAGGGCACAAAGGTAATAATAAGTGCGCCATGGAGATGTTCGAGTTACCAACAGGGAAATGTATTTCGTCGTCGGCATAGCGTTGACGGAAAAGAAACGCTATGGATCTTAGCTAGTACTGCGACAGCTGTCTTCAAACATGAAAACGAATCCGCTCCATGTATTAGTAACCATTTTGATTGTAGAACACAATTTGTCGATTAAATACAGTTGAGGGAATGGAGACGCTATGAATCTTAGCTACCGCAGTGCCGGCATAAATTCATTCATATATTAAATTCTCAACAAGAAAATCTGACAATGTTTGGCTGGATTTTAAATTTCTGCCGAGATAAGTTTCGGCAAGTGAAATTTCTCAGACTGATGATTTATTAATCACATATTACAGAAACATAAAGAAATAAAATTATATTTTGCCATAGGCTATTAGATCCGTATCATGATATAATAATAAAATAATGAATTAATACCCATGCAAGAACTAAAACACACCAATCTTAATAAAGTCCTATATGCTTCTCTATCGTATGGTCGTATTCGGTAATGAGTCTTTCAGTCAGTCTGTCCATCCGAATCCTTTCTCCGGCAAAATAAGGAGAACCGTTGACATTAATACCTTGATTTTTTTTGGCATGAACGTACATCAGAGGACTCTTACCAGCAAGTTCTGGGCTGACCTACTTTTGATGAAAATTTGACCTAGGCTACTTAGGTGACCTATGCACCTCGAAGTTGGCAAAAACATGTCCTACTGCCTCTTAAGACCTATTTCGAAGGTCTTGCGGCGTTAGTCACACTACCATACATGTATGGCGGATTCCACGATAACCTAGCCCACTTTTCCGTCAAATTCTCCGCCCAACCGAAAAATGACATTAGCAACGTTAATAATACCAAAAAACTAACTCCTTGTCATGTACATGTTTGCCAAACCCACCAAGGTTATGTAACAGCTTTACCCTGTATAGGGGCAGTTTTACCCGGTATATTTCTTATCTGCAGTATAATAGAGAGACAGAAATGTAAATCTTGCTAATGCTACTTGTGCTAATGTCATATTTCCGTCATACTTGTTTTACAATAATCACCACAAATCAAATGTCAACTAAATTATTCAAAAAATGATTTACAGTGATACTAGCTTGACCTTATTCAGATATATATGTACTATTGCCAGTGTATTAAATACCAACACATGGATACTACGAGTGTTTGAAAACTGTTGCTAATGTCATTACAATAAATTTCTTGAACATATACAAAATAGATTTTAACGGAAAAATGACATAATCAACACAAATGTTGCAGATGTCATTTTTGTTTTGTCCCGCTATATTAAAAACTGTACAAAGAATGTATAGGGGTACCTGTTTATTTTCATCTTATGCAATTCACTGACATGTTTAAGATAGTGAAGTACAGCCCACATTGTTTGTTCACAATATTTTTGAATTTATAGGTGTTGCAACTGTCATGTTCCGTCAATGATTGACGGAAATGTGAGTTAGTGGGCTAGGTTACCGTGGATTCTGCCGTATATCACCAGAACTGCATAATAAAAGTACAAAGAAATCAAACGATCATTAACTCGAGTATTATCCCTTCTTCTTGTCATCATACGAATCGTCATGATATATTTTTATCATGCAACGAAGATTGGTGATGTTGATCTCAACTTGAATCACAGCAGCTGATCAGTAATGAATACACCCTCTATCGTTTAATGGAATGAGTCATTAATAATTATTCTATCTCAATTAATAACTAATAAAATATTATTAATAAATATAATGGTATATTTATGATACAGTGTAATAAATAACTGACCAGTCCCAGTTAAGTTCCGACATTGTTGGGCCATGTAATGTAGCCGAATTTGTTTATTTGCAGTTAACCAAGTCATGGACACCGTACCACTAATAAGTCTGGAATGGGCTCCACAATCTTCGACTGATCTGAGCGGTGCTCAATCTAAGTTATTTTCCATGGAAATACAGGCGTGTGTTAACACGGGAAAGAGTTCAACAATTCAGATTGTAAAAGTGAGCAAGGTTTTATCGTTTTCCTGCATGTGTATCAAGTGCGGAAAATGTTTCGTTACCAAGTCTTCTTTGAAGCCACACGTAGAAAATCATTCACAGAGCGCAGAAAATGTCTCGGACACAATAACATGCATGTGTCCATCATCAGACATACATGTGGATAAAAATACAACAGAAACGTCCGGCGTTATCCTAAAACTTCCAGTAGAGATGCGCGAAGTGGCTTGTGGGTCTCGAGAAGCTGGTCGTTGTAAAGTTGAAGCTTGCAACAGCAGAGCTGATGGTGATGTTCCGGCCGATAATAGCAGAACCGATAGTAATATTGGAGCTGAGAGTACTGTTGAGGCTGAGAAAAGTAGAGCTGGTAGTAATGATCGAGCTGATATTGATGATGGGGCTGATTTTCACAGAATGGATAATAGTCATGATAGTGGTGAAATTGATGGAGACGATGTTGATGATGACGGAGCTACTCATTACGATGTTAGGGATGGTGATCGTGATGGACGGGTTAATGTTGATCGTGATTGCTGTAATAGAGGCGAGGTTAGAGATGGCAGTTATATTGATGGAGCGGATGATAAATTCATTATGAAAGGTATCTACATCTCAAAGCTCAATAACTATGAACCTGTAGTGGATGGCTTTAGGAGTTCCAGTGATGGCACTAGGTCAGAGATTATCGAATCTGCCATGTCTGGCGATACCGGTACACATGTTGGTGGTGGATTCAAGAGACCAGGTCATAGCGATAACACTAAGTCAGAGAGAATCAACATGACCACGTCTGATGTACGGCATCATGCCGGCATAATGCCTAGACAGAGTGAATCTCACGAGCGTACTTTTCGTGAAAAGGAAGTGGGAGGGGACAGGCAATGTGATGAGTGCACGAACGAGCATCGTGGACAGAAACCGGAAGCCCATCTGAATGTAAACACATTAGATCACAGAGGTGAAGAAGATGTGAACTCCCAAATAACTGTACACTGTACTGAAAACACAGTAGGTCAGTTGCATTCTGAAGAAGTGTCTGAATCCCAACTGACTGTACACCGTACTGAATACTCCGCAAACCGAAGGCAGTCTCGAGAAGAGTTGAGATCGCAACTCGCAATACATTCGTGTGAACACACGGGACATTTCTACTCATGCAAGGAGTGTGATAAGTTGTTAAAGGAGGCATCAGATTTGAAGGAACACAACTCTATTCACGCAGGCAACAAACCTCACAAATCTCATTTCTGTTCCGTATGTGGGAAGTCATACCGCCGTAAATGCGATGCTACAATTCACATGAGATCGCATACAGGGGTGAGGCCTCACCCTTGTATTTTGTGTGGAAAGTCGTTCAACTCATTGTCCCTCCTCAAAATCCACACGAGGGTCCATACGGGGGAGAGGCCATACACATGTAATACTTGTGGGAAAGGATTTAAAAATCCCAACCACCTGAAAGTTCATATTAGAATCCACACTGGGGAAAAGCCATACGTGTGTGTCATTTGTGACAAGAGATTCACTGACGGATCTCATTTGAAAAGGCATCTACGTTCAAATAGACACAAAGATGGCACAACAGAAGATTATTGATGCCATGGAGATAAACCCTATATGTGTTCCATATGTGGAAAGTCATTCCGTCGTAAATACCATGTGAAGATCCACATGAGATCGCATACAAGAGTGAAGCCTAACCTCTGTATTTCATGTGGAAAAAGCTTCTCTACAACACACGAACTCAAAAGACACCAGAGGATCCATACAGGGGAGAAACCATACATATGTAATACTTGTGGGAAAGGCTTCACCAGGCCAGCTCTGCTAAAAACGCATGTTAGATACCACACTGGGGAAAGAGCGTACATGTAGGTCTGTGTCATTTGTAGCAAAAATAGAATTTTGTCGCTTTGACTGTAAACCGTATTCATGCTCATAAGGTGATAGAAGCTTTGATTTTGACTGGAAGATTGTTGAAAGCGACGTTAAATAATACTCACTCGCTCATTCCCCAGAAACTTTGGCGATAAATATGACTTTGATACTCATAGTATCGATTCATCCAATCGTCATCGATTGATTGTAAACTAGACGCTATATTGTAAATAAATAGATAAATAATTAAATAAATCATGAGAGAACAGAGGGAGATATAGGAGATACAAATAGGATGTCCAAGCTCGTCAGTCAGTTTTTCGCGAGGTTATACTGGTAAATAAATGTTCATTGTTCATTGTATTTGTAATCGCGTGGAGCATTCCTTTGTCTTTGTACCCCTTCGTACACACAAAGCCACCCAGAAAAAAATGGCAGAACCATTGGCGTCGTCAGGATTTTTTGGGGAGGAGTGGGGGTCGCTTTCTATGTTTTCTTTAGACAGCCCAGTACGGTGATGCCCAACATAGGAAAAATAACATCCAGTTGGGCGCAGAAATGGGCAGATTCTTCGAGAAATCTGTGCCTGATGTAACAGTGCTTGAAGTGTGTATCGAGGTATAGGATGGCAGCCTACGTCATACGTTGCGAGAAAGTCAAAGGATCATATTCTGAACTAAATAACCGTCAGCTCAGTGGCTTCTCAGGCTGGGCGCGGTGGGTTTGTGTAGGGTTGAGCATTCAATTTCCGGGCGTTCTCTTTCTGGGGCGTTGTCACTCACGGCGCTGTTTCATTCTTGTTGTGGCTATCCGTATACTGTTTCAGCTCTGCTCTAGCCCGTCTGTAGTTTACAGTGTGCTGTGTTTGCATCATAAAGAAATAGTAGAGTTGTCGATTTTTTTGGTGTAATACTTTGATATATCTTCCTCCCACAACAGGCGCCCTCGTGCTGTTAGTCCTGTAAGATAAATAACAATAAATAATTGAATAATAGTTTAACAAATAAACAAATGAATAAGTAGCTAAATATTTGGACAAATATAATACTAGGTGAATAGACAAATAAATAGTGTGGTATTTTAACCGAATACTTATGGTTTGATGGCCATAAAGTATTTGTAGGACAATGAGATAGATGGCCCTCAGTATCAAGGTAACTCTGTTATCAACATTTCCTGTATTCTACGCTGAATACTGTTCGCCATGGGCGTTTTGGCCATGCTACTGCTGTGATGCATTTATTTGAATTTTTCCATCCTTTCTTGTGGGACAGTGGAGCAGATGGCTCTCAGTATCATGGTAACTCCGCTATTGCCTTGCCTATTTTATTTCTAAATGTATCGGTGACATTTTGGCCTAGTATTATATATGGATAGTTTATTATGGCCATAATGCTTTGTAGGCCTGTGGTGCTGCCATACCCTTTGTTGAAGTCAAAAAAAGAATGATTTGGCCTTGTTGCAAGAGAATAATTTTTAGTTTGATGTAACCTCGAGCGTACTGCACCTGCAGTCCCACTTTCTAGATGGAATCCACAATTCGCTCTCTTTCTCTTGTCTAGAATACTATGTAACAATCGGTCACGGTTTTCTTCGTTCCATTCCTTTTCCCATTTTCTACCTATTCTGCTTTTAATGATAGAATTCAGTTCCTTAGTTTCTAATCCTATATGCACGCCAGATATAGTTTTAGTGAGGCTGTCTTTGCCTGTTCTATCAGCGGCTTCATTTCCTCTGATATTTACGTGCGCGGGAATCCAAGCTAAATTATAGTCAATGCCTTTGTCTCGTATTTGTGAACATTCAATTTCTATTTTGTGTACGAGATCAGGTCTGCTGTCGGATTTGGAGTTCTCTGTTGATAACGTTCCACATAGGGAATCGCTAAGAATAATGATAGAAGCCAGCCGGTTTTGTAGTACCCATTCAAGGGCCTTGATTATACCGACTAATTCACTAGTGTATACAGACATATTGTCTGGTAGTTTAAAGCCTTCGTGACATGTCGAGTTCTGGGATAACGAATGCAGATCCTGTATTGGTACTTGTGTTTTTGGACCGTCTTTGTATATTGTCTATTTTCAGGTGATTTTTAGCTAATCTGGGCCGAAGGCCCGATGGGCTTATGTCATGGCCTGATTGTCCGTCGTCCGTCGTGTGTCGTCCGTCGTCCGTCATCAGTCGTCCGTCGACCGTCGTGCGTAAACATCTTCTTCTCTGAAACCGCTTGGCCGATTAAGCTGAAACTTGGCATGCATGTTCCCCCCAATGAGTACACCAGAATTTGTTCATGCCGTGTCAATACGATTTCAATATGGCTGCCATGGCGGCCATCTTGAATTTGCCAGTGAAATCTTGTCATCATTATTTTTCGGTAACTACTCCATGGATCTTTCTCAAATTTGGTACACAGGTTCCTCTTGGGGTCTAGTTGTGCAAGATACCTTTTGTGGTCTGATTCACAAATCCAATATGGCCACCAGGCGGCCATCTTGGATTTCCAGATGAAACATTGTTAACGCGATTTCTCAGGAACTACTTTATAGATCTTTCTCAAATTTGGTACACAGGTTCCCCTTGGGGCTCTAGTTGTGCAAGATACCATTTCTGCTCTAATTCACAAATCCAATATGGCCAACAGTGGCCATCTTGGATTTCCCCATGAAACATTGTTATTGCGATTGCTCAAGAACTACTGCGTGGATCTTTTTTCAAATTTGGTACACAGGTTCCCCTTGGGGTCTAGTTGTGCAAGATACCTTTTCTGCTCTGATTCGAACAACCAATATGACCACCAGGCGGCCATCTTGGATTTCCCTATGAAACTTTATTATCGTGATTTATCAGGAAGTATTGCATGGATCTTTCTCAAATTTGAGACACAGGTTCCCCTTGGGATCTAGTTGTGCAAGGTACATTTGTGGTCTGATTCAGCAATCCAATATGGCCACCAGGCGGCCATCTTGGATTTCCAGATGAAACATTGTTATCGCGATTTCTCAGGAACTGCTGCATGGATCTTTCTCAATTTTGGCACAGAGGTTCCCCTTGGGGTCTAGTTGTGCAAGATACAATTTGTTGTCTGATTGAAAAATCCAATATGGCCACCAGACGGCCATCTTGGATTTCCAGATGAAACATTCTTATCATGATTTCTCAGGAACTACTGCATGGATCATTCTCAAATTTGGTGCAAAGGTTGCCCTTGGGGTCTGACTGTGCAAAATACCATTTGTGGTCTGATTGAAAAATCCAATATGGCCACCAGGTGGCCATCTTGGATTTCCCTATGAAACATTGTTATTGCGATTTCTCAGGAACTGCTGCATGGATCTTTCTCAAATTCGGTACAGAGGTTCCCCTTGGGGTCTAGTTGTGCAAGATACAATTTGTGGTCTGATTGAAAAATCCAATATGGCCACCAGACGGCCATCTTGGATTTCTAGATGAAACATTATCGTAATTTCTCAGGAACTACTACATGGATCTTTCTCAAATTTGGTACAGAGGTTCCCCTTGGGGTCTAGCTGTGCAAAATACCATTTGTGGTCTGATTGAAAAATCCAATATGGCCACAAGGTGGCCATCTTGGATTTCTCCATGAAACATTGTTATTGCGATTTCTCAGGAACTGCTGCATGGATCTTTCTCAAATTTGGTACACAGGTTCCCCTTTTGGTCTAGTTGTGCAAGATTCCTTTTCTGCTCTGATTCAAAAATCCAATATGGCCACCAGGCGGCCATCTTGGATTGCCCCATGAAACTTTGTTATCGCGATTTCTCAGGAACTACTGTATTGATCTTTCTCAAATTTGATACACAGGTTCCCCTTGGGGTCAAGTTGAGCAAGATACCTTTTCTTGTCCGATTCGAAAATCCAATATGGCCACCAGGTGGCCATCTTGAATTTCCCCATTAAATGTTGTTATCGTGAATTCTCAGGATATTACTGCATGTATTTTGATATACAGGTTCCCCTTGTGGTCCAGTTGTGCAAGATACCTTTTTTGGTCCATTTCGAAAATCCAATATGGCCGAATCTTGAATTTCCCATGAAACTTTATCATGAAATCTCAGGAAAGAACTGCATGGATCATTTAGTGTTCAGGGGGGACAGCACAAGTTAGAAACACATCTATTGCAGTTCTATAGTAAAAATTTCTCACAGCTACTTTCTCCAGTTACAGACAGATGAGCTACAGTGCCGTGGCACTATCTTTCCAATTATTGTCGATATATTTGAGGGCAGTGACTCTTATCTGTCTTCATCCGAAAGCATGACACGACCATATGTAGGCACTTCTGTGCGTAGCCATGCGGTAACAAGTGATATATGCGTGTATTGGGATGTGACCGAAATGACCAAAGCCGATTGGTCCGTGAAACACAAAGTCGTGACTACCACAAGCATTGATCGAAAACACACCTCCAGCAGTATTGGAAGGAAATTATCTCTTGAGGGCCTCGAAGTGTCCCCCTCGCAAAATAGATTTTTTTTCCTGTAAACTGCCGCCGATTTTATTTCTTTCGAATATGTTAGGCCGCTGATAATATCATTTTTCTCAAGAAAAAACAGAGAAGCATGTACCGTTAGAGTAAGAAATAAAATAGTTAATTCACACAACTTTGGCTTGGTCTCGCGCAGAATCCCACAGTAGTGTGCCTCGTGGACGCAAGTGAAACTGACATGTCTGATATCTGGGGTTTCTAGGTCAAAATATTTAAAGATGTAATCAGCCTCAAATCTGGGCTGAAATCAATGTCTCTCAAACGCAGCGAAAGTGACACCAAATGAAACACATTTGACCACAAAAAACTAAACTTGTTTCTACCATTTACGAGAAAATAGAAGGAATTGATGGCATGCCGTTTATTTTTCCACGGCCATGTCAACAAGCGTATACACGTATGGTGCATTCTACCAACGTATGCTGTGCGACATTACCGAACCGTAGGCACGAGCCATGACGTTATTCCATGACTGCAGTTGTGCAGCATTCAAATTCGTGAGCGTCGCTACGTCACTCATACGTCACGCAGTGACGTTTTCCTCTCCGCGTACAACACACACTCAATGGCGAGACAGAAAAGCCGTCGAAGCAGGCAGTCATTCACCAAGCCTCGATCCGTTTCCCGCTTTTTACAAACGGCTTCAAATCTAATCTCACCCACAGGCAACAACAATGTAATGAGCTGTTACATTATTATGCGCGCGGTGTGTTACGTGAAATATGTCACATAATTTAGTTTCTAACTATGCAGTTATGTCAACCATGCCATTATATATTTCAATTATGTCATGAATAACATCAGTACGGTACTATATGAAGACAAACGCAAACGAACTCATTTTGGGCAGAGCAGTTTTACAAAATTTACAGAGCTGTGACGCGGCTTAGCAACACAATGGCGGATTTTTCATTGAAAAAATGACGGGGATGGGAGGGGTAGGTATTTCTGACTACAACCTGAAAATAGAACCGGTACGTTCTTTCATTCATGCATTATCCATCACGCGCTGGTGATCCATGCCAATCAAAACGACAAACCAATGGAATATCATCGAATCATACGAAATGTTCCTTCCGTTCTACATTTTTACTACGGTGGGGCAGAGATCATTCCTGCAGCCGTTTAGACGAAAGGTATATGCAATCGAAGCCAGGAGATTGGCAGGCAGTTACAAATTTCTCTGACGAGATATTCTTGCATTTGTTGTATATGACGATCCCACTATCATCAAATATTTACATATGATGCTTTGGTAATCTTCCCTGCTGAAAAAACGCACAGGGAAGAGTTTACAAAATCCATCCATTTTGAGGCTGATTACATCTTTAAATACAGATAATTTAATTGGCTCGTTTAAATGGAGCGGACATGTGACTTAATGCTTGGGGATGCTGACATCGGGCGAAATGCACTTTAGATGAAGCCAATGAGTGAGATATGGGTAATTATGTAATGAAATGGAAATTGCCTTAGTTTAGTAAGATGGTTATTTGTCTAATGATGGCGATATACAGAGAAAGAATATCTCTGAATATTCGTTTGTGAAGGACAGTTTTATGATAATATATTCGCATCTGGGCGCCGTATTTCTAAACATTCTGCGAAATAGCGGTTCAAGCTGAACAATCTAGACGGTAAGATATATTTAACCCTCCCCTAGTTGGCTCTCGAAGTTGAGGACAATGAATAACTTACAAAAATGGTCGTAGCATAATCAAAAGCAGCTGTCTGTCATCACCCTCCTGCCTGTCCTCCATTCCTCAGATTATGGCATTGGCGTTGCAATGCAAATATATTACTGTTACAATTCAAAGTAAGTTATCCACTCGTAAGCAAAAATAATCATTTCATGTTTTCCTTATATATGTCATTTCATCTTGCGTATTTTTACAGACGGAGGTTGGCTTTTTTCCTAGACAATCATTATCAAAAAAAATATGCGTAATTCTAGCTTACGTAATTTTACAGACGGAGGTTGGCTTTTTTTCTAGACAACCATTATCAAAATATGCGTAATTCTAAAGGAAAACGTATTCAAACGTATGCGTGCATGTATTTTTATTTCTTGAGTAAACTTTCGTATCACTGTGGTTGTTGTTACTTATTTGCTTGGAAAAGCTAATAACTCGTAAAAATAATTCGTGATATAATAAATATTCAATAACCAGTAGTTTGATAACTCGCAAACAATAATTCGTTAGCAACTCACGCGGATTATCAAGGAGTTGTGGGCGGGTGTTTGGGTGGGCGCGCATTATCAAGGAGTTGTGGGCGGGTGTTTGGGTGGGCGCGGATTATCAAGGAGTTGTGGGCGGGTGGTTGGGTGGGCGCGGATTATCAAAGAGTTGTGGGCGGGTGTTTGGGTGGGCGCGGATTATCAAGGAGTTGTGGGCGGGTGGCAGGGCGCGGATTATCAAAGAGTTGGGCGGGTGTTTGGGTGAGCGCGGATTATCAAGAGTTGTGTAGCGGTGGTTGGGTGGGCGCAGACTATCGGCGCTGAGTTGTGGGCGGGTGGTTGGGCGGGCGCGGATTATCAAGGAGTTGTGGGCGGGTGGTTGGGTGGGCGCGGATTATCAAAGAGTTGTAGGCGGGTATTTGGGTGGGCGCGGATTATCAATGAGTTGTGGGCGGGTGGTTGGGTGGGCGCGGATTATCAATGAGTTGTGGGCGGGTGTTTGGGTGGGTGCGGATTATCAAGGAGTTGTGGGCGGGTGGTTGGGTGGGCGCGGATTATCAAAGAGTTGTGGGGGGGTGTTTGGGTGGGCGCGGATTATCAAGGAGTTGTGGGCGGGTGGTCGGGTGGGCGCGGATTATCAAAGAGTTGTGGGCGGGTGTTTGGGTGGGAGCGGATTATCAAGGAGTTGTGGGCGGGTGGTTGGGTGGACACGGGTTCCTGTTGCTTCAATGCATTTTGCTGAGAAGCAACAGGAATTTAATAATATGATGTCTAGCACTGTAATATCACTTGTCTTTATTGCACCATGTAAGCGTCCTGTCTGTGCCCTGTGCGCTGTCCTCAGTGCTTTATAGGGTGGGTAGGGGGTGTCTGGTTCCGTGCTGCTTCAAAGATTTCTTCTTCGAAGTAGCAGGAACGCAACTTGGCTGGGTGGTGCTTGGTTGGTTCGTCGTGATATAGCGGACATATTTTTGAAAGCGACGTTAAATTCTATTCACTCACTCAACGAGATGAGGGCGAGAAATTTCGCATGCAAATGAGCTAATACGTGTAACTCGTATGAAATCAATCACAAATACAGGCCTTCAAGTGCCCCCTATGTTTCCTATATTTTTTGCAAATTTCCTCTTATATCTTCTCCTATATTTTCACTGTGAGCCACTTGCAGGCCTGCAAATAAGTCGTTAAGAAATCGCGAATAACTCGTTAACATCCAAATATGAAGTACCGGCATATGTGACTGATTGATGCGCATATACTTCTAGCTTGAACTAGAATAAATCATATGGGCATGAAAATCATGCTGTTATGCATACAATGTATGGCCATGGAACATGTTTAAATTTCAAGTCAGATTTTCTTGAGCTTAAGATCAGACTACCAGGAAGATAGATTTGCTTATAACTGTACCACCATTATAATGTCATTAGTTAGCAGTATTCTCAGCATATAAATAATAGTTCTCCTGCCCAATTTCTTACCACCTGACTCAAGCCTAATTTTCTTGTGACAAATAAACAGGTCTTCCCTTCAAGATTTGAAATTCGAAAAGGAAACTGGATTAGTCGCGTTGTATGATGGGATCATTTTTCATCCTAATAACTCTTGTTTCAATCGTATATTGAGGACACTGCAAGGTACAACTCGTGTTCAATTTGTTTAACGCAAAATATGCCTTGGAGACAAAAGTTAAGAACTCTCGGATGTTTTTGAAGCTTGGTAGCTTGACCCTGCGTGTAGGCCAACAATGAGTTTTTAACTTGTTAAAGAAATCGTCATTGACTCGTTCTAATAACTTGTGTATTTGCGAGTTCTATGCGAGTACTGTATGCTTGATTTCAACGAACAATGTTCGGAAAAGTCCAACCTGCTTCAAATTTCACTAGTTCATCTAGATCGAATATGTCTCTACTAATGTGTAGCCATAACAAACGTGGAGGACGCACAGTCCCATGTTTCGATCTATTTTTACATGTATTTCAGGACGTGTATACCGTGTGGCATAGACGTCATGTTATTAGAATTTTGAGCATTACCGTTCGGAATTACCTGTGGCCCACGGAGTTTCACACGGGTAGTGGATGCCCTAGCCAGGCATGATGAATTTACAGAAAGTGCGTTTTCTGAATTTCAGGAAAAACATCCCTGAATAAAAGCATTTTTCCTGAAATTCGGGCACCCTGATTAGTAAGTTCCCGACCCTATTCGGGTACGTAAAATCCCCTGAAATGCAGGTAATTTAGCTTTAATTAATGGTTGATATATATTTGAATTCCAGGAAATTATCCCTGGATTTCAGGTAAAATCCCTGAAATTGAGATGTGGGTGTGCAACCCGATCTATTCAGGATTATTCTGTGGATATTTCTGGGAGTATACTACTGTTATTGGTGAGCATTTTAACTGCTGTAAAGGTGTTCGTTTCAGATTGATTTGTTCCCTTCAGCATCTCTGTCTGATGCTCTATTCTCTCGCTCCGAGCCGGCTGATATATTGTGACGTAATGCTCAGGTATTCCCCAACTCTTTGTCAGCCAGTATAATGGGAATTTCTGCTTCATATACTCGTACAGTTACCACACATGTTTTCATGAACGACTCAACTATTTACGAACATTAATTAGTTATATTAACACACAAACCTAATCTAAAACTGCCAACTCTCTGCCTAATGTTCAGCGAACAATAAGTAAGGAAGTAACTGCAAAAACATTTTGGCACAAGCATAATCACTTGGGAAAGCAAATAGAGTAAATTATTCAAGAATAAATAGAGAATATGCTCAAGTTGCGAAACTGTGAACAACTACATCAGCGGTAAAATAGGAAATGAATATAGCCATATTGTAGTGACGATTCGTTGTAACTTTTACATTATAACTTGTCCGTTCAAAGTTACAACTTTTATCTTTCCGCTGCCCTTAGACGAAATACTCTTATGCGGAAGTTAAATATATGTGTAACAATAAATGTTTTGCTCTATTCGATAATCACAATATTGAACTGCTGATCAAGTGGTGTGACTGTGTGTGTACAACTCTGTTCACGAATTATAATATAAGCAATTATAGCGGTCCGCTGCCTTTATTTCACGTCATTATTGCATTTTAATCTTCAAAATGAAGATGGGGAAGGGAGAAGAGAAAAATGAACAAAAAACCAAGGGTTATGTGTAACCCGGCAGCTCGCCGTTTTGGGTTTTGTCAATAACATGCAGATTCGCATAAAGATCGAGCCCTTCAGGTTGCACATCACTGGCAATGACAATACATATTGTTATAAAAATTTGACTTCTTTGCCAGTGATGTTGAAGTTGGATTGAAAGATGAACTATATTATAAAACTTGAAATAAAGATTACCTTTTTTCCAAAAGTAAGCTGATACATGTCATTATGAATACATGTACAATTGAAATTTGGTCTGAGATGTGGGTGTGAAATGCCTGGACAAAAATGGTTCGTGCAAAAGCTTTAGGTTAAATCATGATGTGGAATGGGATTCGATACCAATATTGAAGGAAATGGTGTCCTTCATTAAAGGCGACACAAAATTCCAAACCACCAGGGGCTCGGTACTGCAGGATTCCCCCGCCGGTTATCAGAGTCCAAAAGAAGTCAAAATTATTCTAAGTCCAGCTTAAACAAAAAACATTAACCTTCCAGCTTGAGTCTAACGGTGTGCTAAACATAAAAACTTAACCGCACACCGACACCAACACCGACACCGCCATTTTCCCCCTCTCTCTCCCAATACCTCGCCTACTTCGTATACGGCGAGCTAAAACAATGATTTGGAGTTTCGAACCCAAAAGTTGGCGTTCTTTTAATCTGTAGTCCGACACTGTCACCGTTCGGCGAAACAGCGGTTACAATTTTCATCTGTAGGAATCATGTGTCAAATGGCGGCGAACTACACACTTACAGACGCACTACACACTTACAGAACATTCCAAGCGTTTTGACATATTTCAATAGTATAACAAGGGTTATGTGTAACCCGGCAGCTCGCCTTTTGGGTATTCAATAACATGCAGCTTCACATAAAGATCGAGCCCTTCAGGTTGCACATCACTGGCAATGACAATACATATTGCAATAAAAATTTGACTTCTTTATCAGTGATGCTGAAGTTGGATTGAAACATGAACTATATTATAAAACTTGAAATAAAGATAATTTATTAAGAAATATGATTTCTATATTTAGTGATATTGAGGTTGGATTGAAGGAGGAACTATATTATATAACTACCAATAAAGATTACATTTTTTCCAAAAGTAAGCCTACACATCCCATTGCATAGATCTGATGAATACATGTTCATGTATAGTTAGGAACAATAGGTGTGCAATTTTGAGCACGTTCTTGGTGTAACTTTGTGTGATGATATGTGAACAAACAAAGCTAATAACAGTGCGATAGTAGGACAAAATCTATCATTTCCAGCATGCAATGGGACACTTGTACTGTGGTAAACCTTCACATTTGCATGCAAATAAAAGAATGCAGTAACAACTGTGTCCAATCATACTGTAATGCTCCATAATAATGTGCACGGGTAAAGACTGAGCTTACAAACTGATTCAAACTCACTTTTAATTAATATAGTAAGTTAAATGTGTAGACACAGATATGGTTGTACAAAAGCTTCAGGGTCAACGAGAATTTGATAACAAAATTTTAGGAAATGGCGTCCTTCATTTAAGGCGACACGAAATTAAAAACTAACAGGGGTTCGGTACTGCGGGATTCCCCCGCCAGTTATTTTGATATTGTACTTCTGAAATAAAATAATGTCAAAAACCACTATTAGTAAATACTGTAAAGGAATATACTGTATGTGATTTGGTATGTATGACTGTATATACAATGTACACTGCATCTCCTGCCCAATAAGAAGTCAAAATTATTCTAAGTCCAGCCCAAACAACAAAGATCAACCCAGAAAACTTTCTAAGTCCAGCCTAAACATAAAAGTCTAACCGGACACCGACACCAACACCGCCACTTTCCCCCTCTCTCTCCCAATACCTCGCCTACTTCGTATACGGCGAGCTAAAAATGTGACACATTTAACCAAAACGATATTTCAGTATCACTTAGGATCAAACCCACCGAATCTGGATATCCATGACTTGTTTTGGTCAAGGGTGTCATAGTTTACTTTTGAATGGAATTTCCCCCAAGAATATAACCAAAATTGCAAAAACAAACAAATGCCTATTTTGCAATACTCGTAATATATTTTGACAAATCTCTGCTCGGTGAAAATTCAGAATGGGAAAGTTCAGTATTTTCTCTCTCAAGCTAGTAAAGTAAACATGAGGAAATTAAATTTTCGATTTATAAACGCATACATTAAGGAAAAAATACAGTCAAACCGGACATCTCCTTTCATGGATTGAACAGCTGTGTCCAATCCATGATTGATCAAGTCGCATAGAAAAGACCTTTGGTGATTTGCAAACGGAGGGTTGAGTGTCTTCTGACCCACAGGCCTGCAAGTGGCTCACAGTGAAAATATAGGAGAAAATATGAGAAATTTGCCAAGATATAGGAGAAATATAGGAAATAAATTAAGGTAAAGACAGGTCACTACTACATTGTTTGTTCCAAATTTGGTGGTTTTCTGGTGTTTGATCAAATTATGTCCACTGAATGCGGTCATAGTGGTCGTGATTAAGGAGTCCCCTTCTGCTGTTTGGTTCAAGAAAGAGAGATTTAAATGTTTTCATAAAAATTTGTGAAATGTATTTCCTTGTGCCAGTTTGATTCATTTCAGAGCATTGCTCTCTAAAACAAGTTGAGTGAAACTTCAATCAAGTAAGAGTGGAAATTGATCCCACTCAATACTTGAGTGAGATTTGCAGAAATGTTTATTTTTCTTATTCAAGAAAATTCTTAAATAAGTCAAAAGTGGGTCCCTTGTGCCAGTTTGATTCATTTCAGAGCATTGCTCTCTAAAAAAAGTTGAGTGAAACTTCACTCAAGTAAGAGTGAAAATTGATCCCACTCAATACTTGAGTGAGATTTGCAGAAATGTTTATTTTTCTTATTCAAGAAAATTCTTAAATAAGTCAAAAGTGGGTCCCTCACAAGAAATTATTTCTTATGAAAATGTAAGAATATTTAAGAAAATGTAAGAAATAATTTCTTGTGAGGGACCCACTTTTTACTTATTTAAGAGTTTTCTTCAATAAGAAAAATAGCCATTTACAACAGAAGGCTCATTGTTTTGAATTATTTTTTTTAAATTCGAATATCTTCACAGTCTACAGATTTACACTGAACACATTTAAATAATTGGAATCCTTAAGAAATGCGCTTTCAACAAATATATACATTACCATAGCCATAAGGCATACCTTTACCTATAAAAGCAAATTCTAGGGGATGTATAAAAGTGTCTGGAGGAGGGCTCAGTATGCTTAACACAAATGTTGGTCATTCCCTAAATTCTCATGAGGGTTGCTTCAATACACGGACTGTCAGACCATAATGTTTTACTTGGTCTTGCTGTGTATCTTCATATGTGCGTTAAGATTACCCTTGTGGTTTGCGGTGAAATGACACAGGGAGCATTTATATGGTCTTTCGTTTGCGTGTGTTCGCAAATGTTTCTTAACGCAAGCTTTGGTGAAGGCTCTGTACTCGCAGACGGGACAGTTGTGTGGTTTTTCCTCACCATGTCTCAGCATATGTGAACCAAGGTTACTCTTTGTAATTGAGCCAAAATCACATATGGTGCATCTGTATGGCTTTTCCCCGGTGTGCTTTTTCATATGGTTAAGCAAAAGGGCCTTGATACCAGAGCTGTAATCACAAGTAGAGCATTTGTATGGTTTTTCTCCAGTATGCTTTCTTATATGGATTCCAAGGAGACATCTAGCGTCACTTCTATAATCACAGAAGGAACATGGAAAAGGTTTGTCGTTCATATGATTTCTCCTCTTGTGCCGGGTGACTTCGCTGCTTGATCCGCCCATGTATTCACAAAGAGAGCATTTGTATGGCTTTTCTCCAGTATGCGTTCTCATATGCCGCGTTAAGTGGCTTGTTGTTGTGGAGCTGTACTCGCACAAAGAGCATTTGTGTGGCTTCTCGCCAGTGTGAATTCTCTCATGCTGAATCATGGTGCTCTTTGACCCGGATCGATATTCACAGAAGGAGCATTTGAACGGCCTTTCTCCGGTGTGTGTTCTCATATGCTGTACAAGGCTGCTGTTTGAGGGGCTTCTATGGTGACAAAGAGGGCACTGGAATCGATCATCCACTGTGTATGGTATCATATTCTGAGGTTCGATTGACCGGCAGCTGGCACTTGGGAACCGGAATGCCTTATCAGTGTGCATTTGTTTATGACGAGAACGGTCTGTCATGCGACTGAAGGAATAATCACACATATTACACTTGTATGGCTTCTTCTCAGTCTGTGTTCCAGAACTTGTGGCAGTGGAGCTCGAATTAGACATGATGTTCAAATAAACACAAGGCACAGAGATACTTGTCAAAACAGGTTTTCGCGCGAAACCGAACACCCCTCAGGGAAATGGACACCATCCTGCGAAGAAATAAGAATACTAATATTATGATATGCTAGTTTGTACCCCAAAATTGCAATTCATCAACATAGCTCAATGAGCATGGAACCCCTCGGCTGTTGGAATCAAATGGAAGTGTGTTTCACATATTGAAAGTCTGACCACGAACCCATAAAGCCCTCGGTGGCCGAGTGGTCTAAGGCGCTTCGCTGGTGACCGCTAGCCTCACACCGCTGAACCGGCACGGGTTCGAGCCCAGCTGGTCCATGTGTGAAAGTTTGTCAGTTACTTGCCGACGGGCAGTGGCTCGCCCCGGGTTTTCCGGCTTCATCCAGCAACCAAACTGACTGTCACCGTGAAATATTAACCAACCCCTCCCCCATCCCTCGTTATTAGTCAGGCAAAAATTCCGGAGCAGGAGGTTAGAATATGAAATAAATCTATATGATGTTCATACATAGGCCTACAGGAAATTGCAAATCTTCAAAACTGTCAAGAGTGTCAAGGCTACTGATTACACATAATTTCATTGTCTACCGGTATTTCAATAATAGAAAGTGCCCCAGTAACCGAGCGAGTTCAAATGTGTCGATCACAGCGACGGGAGTGGACGGGTCGGCTTGCTATTATGGCCGTCTTCCATTATGACCGTTTCGTTTCCTTCCACGCACAACGTTCAGGGAAATGAACACAATTTTACTGGTTCGAAGAGATGATAAGGACAGATAATTTTTGAAAATTTCAACCTCGTAGGGTACAGTTTCCCTAATAAAATGGAATTCAAAGAAAAGTGATCATACGGTTTCATTTCAAGTTCTGCCGAGGGATTTCAAATTCACGTCCTAGAAATAAAAGAAAAATGCTTAAACCGCCTTGTATTAATCACACCAATTATCTTCTAGAATTCTACCAATGTCTCTTTGTTGATCTGAATCAATATCCAGAAACAGGCGACTCTGAAACAAATGCCACTCTCTATCACAACAATATGAATGCATGTATTTACCATAATAAGCTTACTCAAAGACGCTGTTGAGATGCCTAAAGTTTTCTCACACAAAACTCTCAGGAATTTGGTCAGTGACCTAAGTAATGCCTGAATAATATACACAAGGTTAATTCAGATGAAACATTATCACAGTTTTTTCCGCAAAATTGATTTATTTCGTAAAACGGCCATCATAGGACTGTTGGTCACTCTTGGATCACCTAGAAAATGAGGTTTTCATGTGGAATGCAGGCGCGACCTAAATCAGCTTTGGACACGAAAAGCACACCAGAGCTGCTTCCTGAGCGACAAATATCTCTTTCAGAGTTTCAATTAAGTATTATCTGTTTGTTCGAAGAAGCTCAAAAAAACTAAAAAATGACCGTAATACCAAGCTGATCCGTTGCGACATTAACAATAGCGCTGATTATATGAGCATAATATTCCACGTACCTGTCTCCCTATTCAGGACTGTTATTTAAAGTGCTTTTACCGACTCTCGAAAAATAGTGGCAATCTTCAGTTCTCTGTACGACAGTTTGATTCACTGCTCAATGGCGGCCAAATACTTCTCCGGTCCTTCCTGTCCAGCTTCCT
>JAVTVY010014443.1:0-61059 GCA_036873755.1 Hanleya hanleyi
CATGATTGCAGTCTACGTTAGACAGGACAAGAGTTCAGTGCCCCTACAACCCCAAACAGTAAGTTACACATATATCCCTGATATGAGATTGTTTACAGTACATGCATGCGAGGTTAAACCTTAATTCTCTCTCCCTCCTTGTTTACAGTATTTACAATGCAGAGAGATTATGCTGCGGGCATTATTATAATTATGGTAAAAAAAAAAAGCTTGAGATTTTAATATTCCTAAAAATTCTAAAATGAGAATTCCCACTTTGCCTCCTACCACACAGCAAATCTGAATAGCTAAAGCTGGATAAAACAGTAAACTTTGAGGAACTTTCGGGCGGTTTGTGAATTTTAAAATGAACTTGCATCTTCTGGTGTGGAGTTTGACTCGTAACAAAATCTGAGAAAATTGTTCATGTGTCCCTCCCATTTAGCAATCTTTCTTGGATAAGATATTTTTTTATTATTATTTAGTTAAACTCATTTGTCATTTGTTCAGATTTGTTTATACTATAGACAGAAAAATGTGATTTCTCATTTGAGAACTTTTATAGATTCTATCAAATAGTTCCCACACGTCATATTTTTTTCATGATAAATTGTTGTAAGACTGGTATATTTGACATTTAATAGCAGTTTACTGCTCTTAGGAAGGGTCAAAGTTCATAAAAAAAACAACTGGAAACCCTCCACTACTACATGTACGCCTGTTTTGGAAATGGTGAAGGCTGTGACCTGCTCACCCATGATGTCGGAATCTGATTACGATCGTTTGAAGCAAGCAACCGCAGCTAAGGTCCTGGGCGACATTTCTATTGTAACGCCAACAACGTCACAAAGCTAAAATGTAATGCCTTTGTTGAAGTCATGATGATCTCCTCATACAAAATTGTTATGCAATGTACATCACAATGGGACGTTGGATACAACCGACTTGTCGACATTATACAACGTTATCGTAATCAGACTATGACGTCATGGGTCACCGGTAATACGGATTACCACATCTGTTCCATTGTGTTGAAAAATCTAATTTGATGTCATCCTTTTTAGCAAAAACTATGTTTTAATGTAAAGTATGCAGGGGTTGTTTGGTAGAACCTTTAAGAGAAACTCATCAAAAATCCAAGAATACAGCTGGATGAGCATTCTGCACCATCCATACCTGACAAAATCAGCCTTCAGTATAAGCTTTGTTAAAACAATTATAAGTAAAGTGTATGGAACTATTGACTACGTATATAAAAGGTGCTAAAACTAGGACTACATGTAAAGTACGTCAATATATGTCAGGAAGTCTTGCGGAGAGATTTCCTTGTTTTCTATATATCTTTTTCCCCTTCTAGCACATGTTATGAAGACTGTTTGGAGAAACACCTCAAGAAATGTATCAAAATGACAACAAATACCAATGTAAGTGTATAGCATGTCTATACTAGCATAGAGTAAGAGAGTGGGGTTTGGATAATTTACATATACATTGAGGATTCGAAGGAATTTACGGAAGGACCACCAATTTGATTTCTGATGAATTTTTTGCTTTCCTTTTTTGTTTTCCTTTTTTTCTGATATATTGAATATATTTTAAGAATGAAGCACAAATTGAATGCTTTCCTCCACTTATTGAAGAGCTAATGCGCTCATTTTGAATATAGACATCAGCTAACACTGGACAATACCTCTTTTGAAAATGACGTCATCCCAAATCCCGGAATCCCTTTTGAAAATTTGAATTGACCAATCGAGCAGTTATAACCGGAGAATACTCCATGATGCAGGGTTCTTTTTATAAAGCTCAACACATTAAATGAGGTCGAGTAAACCCTTGAAAAAAGTATATTGTAAATCAAGAATAGTTCCATCACTGTCCCAACGTATTTTTTTAATTTATTTTTTTCAATTTTTTCCAACCGAACAAAAAAAAACACGATAACCTTCAGATGGTGGTCCGTTAGTGCCATTGCTCATTTTCTTTCTGAGATGTCGTCAATGTTACAACTTTTCATCAATCAAATATAGGCCTACTGCTATGCACACTGTAATATGGACTACATTGCAGACATCGATATATTTTGTGAAATAGCAAACAGATATTTTGCTCCAGTTGCATAATCTATGTCCAATTTAATATGTAACATTAACATTATTGTTTAGCCATTAAATAAGCAATAATGTTTCATGCTAAAGCTTCAAAATACTTTCCTATCGATGTCTACCTCCCTATTGAGCCAGCATGAGTGGTTTGGAGGTATCTGCAATCTATATCGAGAGAATAGGAAAATGGAATGGTCGTAACAGTCCACCAATATAACCGCATGCATTAACTTCATTTTATTTACTATAAAAAAAATAGTTTTGGACAGTGATGGAACTATTCTTTCATTTACAACATTCTTTCCCTTTTATTTCTATTCCAGATATACTATGAAGAGGGCATCAATTCCGGAAACTCGGATGAAGCAGACGTCGAACATAACAAGATATTTTAATGATGATCATCATATTTCATATCAAGATTAAGAAGTATAATTTTATCGTTCGTACTCTACGTATCTTTGAACAGAAGTGCTAAATTTATTACATTTTCTTGATGGTTCTCAGAGAATGAAATTTTGTTTTTTTCTGATTTTTGCCTGTTAATTACCACTTGATAATTCCATTCTGTTTTCGGGCAGTTGATAATAAAGGAAAGATAAGGCAAGCGATGACAGTTTACAAATCTGTAGTTCAGCTGGGCTTGGAAAATCAGAGCTTTTTGAAAGCTTCTAACAGACAAAACACTTAAATCAAGTGAAGTACATGTAGATAAATTGTAGACTATAATCATACTAAAAGGAGAATCTGAAAACCTTTGCATTTCATTAAAGGTTATACAAAATGGTCTCAAAATCTGCTACTTTTTTGTGCTAAATTGTTGTAGATGTGATTATATAGACTTGTTTTACATTTTTGTATGTTTTCAAACTGCCCAAGGTTGGAAATAGCAGCAGTAAAGTGCGACAATTTCACGCCCCTTTCAAAACGGCGAAAGCTGTGATCGCTTGACATGTGACGTCACAACCTGATTACGATCTCGGTTTCAATGCCTGTTGTGACGTCACAATGTCAGTGACATCACGCTAGAACTCCCACAGATGGGTGAATCTTTCGTAACAACGCCCGACGTCATAGACTATGACGTTTACGGCGCAATCGTAATCAGGTTGTGACGTCATGCACTGGAGGTCATGGCTCCAATACATTTTCTCCCACATGGGTGCTATTCATGTCCTAAAACCCACTTCGACGACATCATTCAAGAAAAAAATACTAATTTGTTGTTTGGAACAATACCGGGTATGTTTTAATGCAAAGTAGTATGGAGTCATTTGGTATAACCTTTAGAGCTGTGTAAACTGAATTCTCATTAGCTAAATATCTGACTTGAAGATTCTATCAAATACCCTCTGCACACTTTACATGAAAACATACAGAGAAGCGGTGTGAAGAATAAGTTGATATTTTTTTCTACCAAAAATGTCATCAAATTGGATTTTTAACATGATAAAACAGATATGGTGAAAAACTTATTGAAGCGGTAACCGTTGACTCATGACATCATCAACTGATTACGATCACGTCGTATAATATCGACTAGTTGGTTGTGTCGGACGTGCTAATGTGATGTACAGTGCGCAACAGTTGGGTATGATGACTTCATCAACAAAGGCATTATGTTTAGCTTTGTGATGTGCTTGGCATTCCAATGAAAATGTTGCTAGAACATTTGACCAATCGTAATCAGGCTCCTGCGTCACGAGTCAGCAGGTCACAGCCTTCACCGTTCCCAAACAGACGTGGTAATGGAGGATGTTTGTTTTTGATAAAGGAGAAGAAAACATTGACCATTCCCAAAAACAGTAAATCGCTATTAAATGTCAATTCTATAACACTTGCGTCAATAACATCGAGCCATGTATTACACGTTTTAGCATGGTTATGTTAAATCAAGACCTGTCAAGTGCAGGTGTTCATTGGGAGATTCCATTTCACAAGTTAGATGAGGAAAGGGACGCCTGCTTTCATACAAGTAACAATCGAATAAAACAAACAAATAAATTACTAAAGACGAAATTTCTTTCTCAAGTTTAACTGTTGTTTCCATCGTGAAATTGGTTAACAAAGCGACACAAATAGACATATCCATGTAATTTCCACACAGCTGATGCAGCTGACAGTATCACTCCCCATGCCATTTGAGAGACCACATACACTCGTCCACTGACATTGGCACGATGCCAACCGAGACGGGAGCATCAGCGAACAAATTTTTCCAATAAAGACGAAACAAAAACCAGAAATAATGACATGCCATTTTACTTCAGGACGCAAGATCCATTTCACAGTATAGACCTACTTTGACTTAATGATGAAAGAAATAGATCATAAATACCATTGAAAAAGGTTAATAATCCATTGTTTAGGGCTTGGAGAGGGGAGAGTGTAACCAGCCCACCTCGTCGAAATTGGATTACATCATGTTTATGGTCTGTCCATAGGCTTTTATACGGTCTAAATTATTGAACCCTGCTCATTAGTCAGGGGACACATTTGTACAAGTGATGACGTATATATCATCTCCTTAATTGATTTTATCAGTATTCCCAAATCAATTTTGTAATGATATGTACGCTTCATGGTAATGGACTTTCCATGAATTTAACAGATATTTGTCTTTTCTTAAAAAAGACTTATCACCACCTTGCACTCTTAAAGAAAGTCACAAATTGGCTGAAATCCCTTCTTGGGGCGATTTACTGAAAAATTCGTCCTTAACATCATGTTTAAAACAATATAAAGTGTCAATTTGTGGTGTTCCCCAATAATAAACGTTCACGGAATGGGGGACGGGAAAATTGTTCAGTTCTGTCCCTCATTATAACACAGTTCGTCATACAATGGGTTTCAGTATAGCACATCCACCACTGTGTCCCCAATATATATCACGAATTCCACGAAAAAGCGGACATCGCTAAAAACAGCCCTTTTTCGCTTAAAATTCACTCCACATTCTGTCGTAGACCATATTTTAGCATGCTGATTTTTTTGTTCACTTTCTATGATCTCCGGGGATATGTCAATAACAGAGAAGATGTGTTTTAATCGCGAAAATATTTTTCCCGCAATTTTTGAACATGAAGAACTCAGGAAATTCGAAATTGTCAAGGAGGAAAAGTTGCATTTTACTTTGAAACATCTGTAGAAAAGATATGCAAATGACGAGAACTGTATACCATGTAGAACTGTATACCATATATAACTGGGTAAAACTAAAACTTCAGAGTTTAACTTTATAAGCAGAAGTGATAAATTCACCCAAGGATTATTTTTTTTTTTTTAGAAAATGTGTAATTAATAAAGCTCTTTTACCGAGAAGATTTAAAAAGCGCACTCGTGAATCCGTCACGGTTTTTTGGATGATTCAGTTACGGACAAAATTTAACCCATGTGACGATCCAATCGCGTTTTTCTCATGAGGACAGTTTTTTTATCATCCTTGGCTATGCTGAATGTTAATAAGAGATGTCATATAAGAATAATCGGATTGAAACAGAGCAGCAAAAAAATAGACAAAAAACACTAGTCAAGAGTCATGTCCGTTTTGGGTGATTCATTCACGAACATTTCGAAGCATGATTTACTGAAAATGTTGGATTATCTGTAAATTTTCATGGATCCGTAAACAGATGTCATATAGAATAGCAAACTAAACATAAAACTACATGAGTATGACCACGGAACTTTCGAGTACATGGCTTTGAATAAGAAAAAAGAGTCTTCCCAATGGTGATTCCCTCACGGTGGAATTCATGATATGTGCAATACGAATGCAATGTCAGTGTTATAATGAGGGTCAAGTGTTGATGATTGGCGTCAGAAAAAGGTGTCTTCCTCCCACCCTATGTACTATTCTCGGGAACATCCCTCACACCCTTGTACACTAGCAAAAACAGATAGATGGTCATATTTTGACAACAGAGCGCAAGTGTTTGTATTCGCTATCATGACAAATGGCTCTTGATCCTTTTAACACCTGGTCAATGCCATCACCATGACGACAACACAGGTCAATTCCCAGAAGACCCACAGCGCATGTACAAGTATGTTCCCACACTGATCAGTGAGTGAGTAGGATTTAACGTAGTTTTCAACATTTCAGTCACATCACGACCGGTACCTACATGTGCCAGAACACGAGAGTGTGCACAGTTCCTATTATCCTGGACACTGATCAGCCCAGCCAGTACAGCACCCAGTCACCAATCCAAGTATTGGCCGAGCTCAGCATTGCTTAACTGACTATGTACATGTAGGTACAGTGGTTTTCAAGATATGGTGGAAACCCTAACCAAAGACTGATGACAGACGGACCTTCTTTTGCCAGTGACCTGGAAAAATTGATCAATGCGACTTATATTGACTCGGTCCTCGGTCAGTGTTCAGTCTGTCACCAGATTCATGCGCTTCACATTTCCGGAATAATGGAGGAGCATGTCCTAACCAAGGTATATACTCATTACTGGGACAACAGTGTCTATCAGCATGACCAGGAGCATGTATGGACTGGTGTAAATTTGGTGAGAACTCAGGCGGGTCTTCCAGAGATATGCTGACTGGTACCATATTGCAGAGTGGTTGGTTGGTTGCTTGCTTGCTTGAAGTTTAACGTCGCACCTAACCTTATTGGTCACACGGCGACGATGACCCAAACAAACATACCCTAGCAAACCCCCCCCAAAAAACCTAACCAAAATTAGGCTCTACAGACACTGATCACAATGGATTGTCAGAGAGCCTAATATGTTTCTGCACTTTAATCTACCTCCTGTGCCAGCCAGACATGGTATGGTAAACCATGCTGACCTAAGCTGGAGGGCGTAATCATGCTGCGTGTCTCAGCTATCTTAAACTTTGCAACCATTTGACAACGTAATTGAAAGATGCATGATGAACAGATTGAAAACTGTCCGACACATATGGGCCTGCTCACATAATGAGAACACCACCTTTTGTCCAATCATTGAGAATGATGCCAACGGGTGAATTTTGACCTCTGACCAATCTTTCGTCTTTTGCACACACCACGTGACTGGCAGGATACAGCAAATCCCTCTAATAATTCAATCACAGGAATCAAAATTTCCCACCATAAAATCAGGGGGTGATCAAATTTATTAGAACAGGAAGTTGACAAAATGGTTCAAAATCATTCAGATAATGCATCAATTCTTTGTTTTTTTAAAGATCTGAAAGGATGACCAAATTTATAAGAACACCTGATCGAATTTCAACAGGCTGATTTAATTATACGAGGAATTGCCATAGTAACCATATTTACCGTATTAAAAACTCAACTGTTCAAATTGCGACAGTGGCTGATATACTAGTGAAGGCACAAAGCTTATTATCCTGGCTTGGAACCTGGTGGTAAAGATAAAATGACATGGAACATGCAAATAACAAATGAACAATGTTCCGGACGACGAAAATACTGCCAAGGCCACCCCAAAATCAGATACGTATGTGACTTGGGGCATAATTTCTCTCGTTAATGTGTGTGAAACACATTCTAACAGTCTGTGAAATTTAGCACAACCTGTGAGTTTGCAGCATTGTCATAGAACTGGCATGGCTGGATGAAATAGAAATTCTTTTTTTTTCTGGTTAAACATACAAAATAAGTTTATTTTGAGCGAGTAAGGTTTTCTGGGATTTGTAAAATCTCTAAAAACATTAATCACTCTCCTGGATTCTGTGTTGCGAGAGTGACCACTGTCTTCATTAATACACTTCAGTGAATTTCGAGGAGAGGGATCAAACGCTCTTCTGAAGGAATATTTAGTAGAGTGACAGAGAGCGAGAGTGAATTTTGAGGCGAGTGATCAAATGCTCTTCTGAAGGAATATTTAGGAGAGTGAGCGAGAGTGATCTCTCTCCATAAAACTGAGAGAGAGTAACCAAGGCAACATATATCCATACACCTCCTTATTTAAAGCTTGAACAATTTATTCATGCTTCAATACTGGAAAGGATTCATTTACTGGTTGAATATGAGGAGCAGATCTACTTAACACGGTATGAACTCTAATTATTACAGATTGTTTTTTCTTTTGTTTGATAGAAAATATGCGAGTGCCAATTCACATATGACAGCAGAATACATTGGCATCATTCGGTTGCCATGGAGACAACCGATTATCGATTACTCTAATGACGGTAATACATTAGATGCTTGCTGCAAGAACTCCAACGATGGGTGTACACCACTATTAGCAGAACTAAAATAATCAACGTAAATGAAAGTCCCACGCTGACAAGGTACCTCAGTAATGGAACATGGGCCTTATGAATGTGGGCATGGCTTCCGGTTTTAAAATATACTGCTTAACATTTGCACCACCCACAATCACTTTACAAGACATAGATTGATGGTAAAATTGATTTTTGGCTTTCCTCCTTCAGTCTATGTCCGTTTTCTCATATAACTCATCGATGCGATAATTTTGCGCTCTTTTTCTCCGGTTTTCTAAATGAACGAATCATCCAGTCACAGAAGCGTACATTTTTCCCCTCAAACAGGCGTAGTAGTTCATCGTAATAATAAAACTCAGGAAAATCTACCCACAAAAAAAAACACTTTTGCAATGTCGGTCTTAGGATTCAAAAGTCTTGTTTTTTTTCTTTCTTTTTGTCTAAAAAGCCCAATCAGCTTTGCTGTGGGGGGTCATCTTCAAATCCCTGGGAAAGCAAAAAATTCGCTGATAACTCTTCATCTTTATCACATGCAAAATATGCTTGAATAACAACGCCTTCGGGAAATCCAAGAGCTTTGAGCTGAAATGGAAAAACAAACCAGTTAGAATCCATCCGCATTGCTCATGCGCATATGCACAAGTTTTGATGTCATGCATGTAGCACAAAATAATCCAATCTTAATAAATCCATATCCTATCAAAGCTCCCCAATGCTATATGTCGCTATGTAGGATCTTACTGATTTCAATTGAATTTGGTGTCCAGAGCACCCAGTTCATGAATATTTAATAGTCTTATGACATCAGGATGCATTATAACTACTTTACTTGCAGTAGGGGAGGGGGGCTAGGGTTATCTGGTCTCTATTTTAACCCAAGGTTTACGACAAGGACCAGTCCATAATTCTACCCCGCATTATGGTGCCAACCTGGCGGGAGGGCGGCAACATCAGAAGATTCCCCGACAGCTTGGCATGTGATTCGGCTGAACAAAACAGAAAGCACCTACCATTATGTTCCCTTCAAAGTACCGTGAAGAGTTCTCGGGATTGGTTAACACGCGCGTTACTGCAAGCCAGTTAGATCCCGCAAGCGACATATCCAAATGGGGGAGCAAATAGGATTTAATTTTAATTAGATGTTCATCTCATAAATCACCAAAATTCCATGTCTCTGACTGTTTTCGTGAAAAGTGTGCAGGGGGTATTTGGTTGGACCTTTAAGACACAGCTTTGTTCTATCATAAGCTTCAATGTCTTAAAGGCAGATAGTATGATGGGGTAGATATTTGGTTGAGATGCACAATTAGAAAGATATTTCTCTATCCGCCATGAGTGCATGGTAAAAGATTGGACATACGGGCAATGATTTGGTTGGGACCAAGTCCACTTGCCATAAAGGGCAAGAGCAAATTCAATTTCACAGCAGATTTGGTTGCCCCGGGACAAGTTCTGCTCTGTACAGTACGAAGCTACTGTACAGTATTGTTAAGTTAGGCAAGAAAAAGTAATAACTGTTTTGTACTATGGTTCCAAAACCATTAGGGAACGTGGATCGGTACAAACACTTTTCGCTAAGAATTTTTTGTTTGCTTAGGACATAAACAATCTGATGCCACGAAAATGCCAAATTAGAGGGGAAAAAGATAATAAAAAAGATTTGTTTTTTAAGCATCCAATATCAATGTTGAGGGAGAGTTGTCATCATCTTAGGGGCAATTTGCCTGAATTAGGAAATTTTCAATATATTCTCAAATTTGGGCTCGAGCAACTATCCTAACAAAATTTTGCCTGAAATTACCGAGATCTACAGCCCTGGTAGGCCATTAAGTCCTGAATTATGCCTCTAACTGAAGTTTCGTTGCAATTTTCTTCGGGCAACTTGATTTTTATCCCAAAAGTTCTCTATGGATACATTCTCTCTTCATATGCAAAGTTTTCACTTGCACATTATCGGGAAGTGCACAAAACAGAAGATGTCCATTGGTTTAACCTTGCAGAAGCGGAGAGAATTCCATGACAAAAACAACATAATTCAAGCTGTCATGTAGTATTTGTTAACCTAATGTCTCAATTTCACTTCCCCCCCCCCCCCCGACAACAGATTGTCTCACACCTGTCTCTTCCATGTTAAATTATCATTTAGGGTATCCCATTGGAAAATGGGTTAAATTTATCCAAGACACTCTGACACATGGCAGGCTAAAATTCTCACGATATTACAGCGTTATTTCAAAATATTAAATTAAATGAATGAACACTACTTAAATTTCCCAATTAATGTGCAAGGGAAAACGTGGCTACTTTTGAATGTGAAGAGAGAATATCCATAATGTACATTTAGGATAAAAAATAATTTGCCCGAATTCCTGAGACTTGGTCCATGGCTAGAACATGGAATTGCGGGAAAACAAGAAGTAACTCACTCTTTCTATAGCGTCTTCCTCCACAGGTGTGGCATGGATAACTCCCGGCATTTGCTGGGGTGCCCCTGCTCCCTGTGCCTGCCCCTCTGCTTGACCCTCAGCCAGTGCCCCACCCCCTGCCGGTTGTTCTCCCTCACTCGGGTCATTCAACATCTCCACAAACCTCTGCTCATTCTGGTCAATTAACTGAAACAGGAAATGCACAATGTGTAATAGCAAGTTTACGTATTGCGATAAAAGTCAAGTTGGTATTGAAGGAACCAGGTTATGTGATAGTTCGTTTGTCATACCATATCTTGAGGAGTGGAGACAAATATTTGCGAATCAATGAATGAATCGACAATATACAGCTAAACCAAACTAAATAATCTTTATCTGCAGAATGACTTGATGAATTACTCACATCTCTTATTACGTACTTCTCAATAAAACTATATACCCAAAGGGTCCCACTCAGTCGAGCTGAAAGAATACCCACTGAACATTCCAATGTTAAATACCCTTCTGATGTTGGGAAAGTACTGACTTGTATAATCTCATATACCCGAACGGTCCCATTCACTCATGCTGTATGAATACCTACTGAACATTCCATAGTTAACTACCCTTCTGATGTTGGGAAAGTACCGACTTGTTTAAACTCATATACCCAAATGGTCCCATTCAGTCATGCTGTATGAATACCCCCTGAACATTCCATAGTTAACTACCCTTCTGATGTTGGGAAAGTACCGACCTCTATAAACTCATATACCCAAACGGTCCCATTCAGTAATGCTGAATGAATATCCACTGAACATTCCATAGTTAAATACCTTCTGATGTTGGGAAAGTACTGACCTGTATAAACTCATATACCCAAACCGTCCCATTCATTCATGCTGAATGAATATCCATTGAACATTCCATAGTTAAATACCCTTCTGATGTTGGGAAAGTACGGACCTGTATAAACTCCTATAACCAAACGGTCCCATTCAGCCATGCTGAATGAATACTCACTGAAAATTCCATAGTTAAATACACTTCTGATGTTGGGAAAGTGCCGGTCTGTATAAACTCATATACCCAAACAGTCTCATTCAGTCATGCTGAATGAATACCCACTGAACATTCCATAGTTAAATACCCTTCTGATGGTGGGAAAGTACTGACCTGTATAAAGTCATATACCCAAACGATCCCATTCAGTCGTGCTGAATGAATACCCACTGAATATTCCATAGTTAAATACCCTTCTGATGTTGGGGAAGTACCGACCTGTATAAATTCATAAACCCAAATGGTCTCATTTAGTCGTCCAATCGGGCGGCCCGGTCGTGTTTAATGCTGTGTGCAAGATTATTGTGGAGCCAATTGTAAACAGATAGAGACTTGGTGAATGGTGCATTTACCTGTAATAACTCCGGTCGTGATTGGCCAATTTGTTGTAAGATAGTTGGAAATATATCTGGATTGGTCTGCACCAGTCGCCTCATCTGCTGCAACTGAGGCGTGTTCCGTAGAAATGCTAACGGATCTATAGCGTCTTTCTCAGCAGGTGTGACATGGATAACTCCTGGCATTTGTTGGGGTGCCCCTGCTCCCTGTGCCTGCCCCTCTGCTTGACCCTCAGCCAGTGCCCCACCCCCTGCCGGTTGTTCTCCCTCACTCGGGTCATTCGACATCTTCACAAACCTCTGCTGATTCTGGAAAATTAACTGAAACAGGAAATGCACAATGTGTAATAGCAAGTTTACGTATCACGATAAAAGTCAAGTTGGTATTGAAGGAACCAGGTTATGTGATAGTTTGTTTGTCATACCATATCTTGAGGAGTGGAGACATATATTTGCAAATCAATGAATGAATCGACAATATACAGCTAAACCAAACTAAATAATCTTTATCTGCAGAATGACTTAATGATTTACTCACATCTCTTTATAATATTAGGTATTTCTCAATAAAACTATATACCCGAAGGGTCCCACTCAGTCGAACATTCCATAGTTAAATACCCTTCTGATGGTGGGAAAGTACTGACCTGTATAAAGTCATATACCCAAATGATCCCATTCAGTCGTGCTGAATGAATACCCACTGAATATTCCATAGTTAAATACCCTTCTGATGTTGGGGAAGTACCGATCTGTATAAATTCATAAACCCAAATGGTCTCATTTAGTCGTCCAATCGGGCGGCCCGGTCGTGTTTAATGCTGTGTGCAAGATTATTGTGGAGCCAATTGTAAAAAGTGTAAAACAGACAGAGACTTGGTGAATGGTGCATTTACCTGTAATAACTCCGGCCGTGAATGGCCAATTTGTTGTAAGATAGCTGTAAGTATACCTGAATTGGTCTGGGCCAGTCGTCTCATCTGCTGGAACTGAGGCGTGTTCCGTAGAAATGCTAACGGATCTTCACCTGAGATAGAATAAATGTTTTCATTCACAATGCCATGATGTACACAAATGCAGGAATTTGAATAACATTACAATACACATCTATCTAGGGTACCCAATTAAAGATTGATGAAAGAGTTTATCTTGACAGCCTCACACCTAGCATTGTTTGTATTAACAGTGAATAAACTTCAACTTGAATGTGTTAAATATAAATTATTTCCCATTTGGCAAAAACAACTAGAGCCTTAGGCAATGAAACGGGGCTATTTAAATGTAAAATAAGCTGTTGGAATAATTCCACTAACTATTTGATGTTCAGTCCCATGGCAAAGAGCCATACAATTTGTTGTCTCACATATTTCTCTTAATAAGATCTATAGTACATTTGTGTAATTGTACACATAAATTTAAAAAATAACTTGTGACTGATGGGACAGACATTTATTATGAAACCAACCTGATGAAATGATAAATAATGTCTTCTCTGCATGTTACCAATATTTGTAAAATATTTTTATTTTTTTTCAGATTATAGAAAGCATATCCTTCAGCAGTAAATGACAAAAGATGAATATTGAGATACAATATAAAATCTTCATGGTTAGATGGACTGGATCTACATGTATGCTGGGATGTATTCCCTCATGGCATCACATTATTTACATGTACTTCCACCTGCCAGTACACCCCAAGTTTGGAAGGTTATAAATTCTTACAATGGTTGTATGCAGACTTGTACGTGTAGTTTACTGCTATCTAAACATAGTGACTTGGAGTTTGACCCAATCAATTGACCCTATCAGGTAAGTGAATCAAGCCACTGACCTAGGTCATGCATGTGTTATGCATGTGTGTATGTTCTAAATGGCATAGAGGGTCTGGTGGAGGGGATGTTTGTGTGTTAGCCCTAAGTTACATACCCTGTAATACAATTTCTGCAAGAATGGAAGCCTAGAAAATTAGAATTTGTTGCCAGCATGGCAAACATATAAGTCTGCCGTTAACTATTTTCTACTGTATATGTTAAGTGTTGTAAATAAAGTTGTTATCAACCAGCAATTTATGACATCCTTTCAGGAAAACTCTCTAAGTCAACCTCTGAAGAGTATCCATTTTGTATTCATGCTCTAAAGCAGGAAATCTCTGTGAAAATGACATATGAATATATATAAGAATAGCAAAAAATATCCAACTTCACTAATATAGACCAGGTGAAACAAAGTCTAACCAAAATAGTTGACCAAACTATCTGCAGTAGCTGAATAACTTGAGGACTTTTTTTATTCTGCTCTTCCTCTCAAAGCCTCTTCCTCGCAACAGTACCAAATGTACTCAAGTTTTTCCTGACTACAATACAGGACCATTAGTCCCTACGGGTCTACATAGCCCCGTTAAAAAGTATTTTGTTACCTGTGCAATAATTCTTATCATGTGCAACAATATTTTTTGTTGCAAAATTTTTAATACTTATTAGGTTAATACTGGTAACTAATTCTTCTTTTAAACTTTCTTGAAAAATGACTGTATAATTGACCATTTTAACACTGCTTATCGTAACAAATATATAGCCCGTACACCAAATATCAAACATTGTAAACAGCCAACAAATGATAATATTCTGTAATTATTTTACACTTACTCTTGCAATATTATTGCTTAGTTGTTTGCATTCCCCACACCCCCACCCCATTTCCAATTTTTGAAACATGACAGATCACATCTTCATAATATAGTTCATATATGTCCTACTTACATAGCTTGTATTGATTGTCCATTAAATGGAGTTCAGTAAAGCGTATGTTTATGTTGAAAATAACGGGTCAAAAATCCTAACAGTGCACATCAGCAAGATACTAATTATGTTCCATGCAAGTGTCAAAGTTTCCCATCAAATAATAACCTGGGCTCGTTTTTCGGAATCCGGGAATCCGATTCTCTTATTCTCTTAACTCAATAGGCAAAATGTGTACTCATGAGAAATGCACAGAACTCCATGGATAACTGTACCCAAACGAATCTTTTTTCGCGGTATATCCGGTTTACATCCGGGTAGCCTACTCGACGTATTAGGGGGTCATTTTGAATATTGCATCTCGGAAATCAACATCTGGTTTTCTTCTAGACACTATTTTTTGCACTTCGTGACTGAATACAATCCCATTCAAAAATATAAGAACCACCAATAAAGTTGGAACGAAAAATATATTGTTATTGACGAAACAACATACCCCGTCCGGAAATAAGGGCGTCGTCTGCTCGTTGATTGACAGCGGTCAGGCAAAGTAACCTCTTCATTGAGATTTGGACTTGAAGTCCAAGAAAGGTCAGTTTAGGCCACTGTATATATCAGTGTTGACGTAAACTCCTGTAGATTATATCCGTATTTTTAAACTCTAAATAAATTTTTCTGTTGGACAATATTCATAAATATCTCCCCCCTGTTTTGCGGTAACGATAATCTACGCCATTACCATCTCATGAATATGGACGTCACTGGTATTGAGAATTTAAGCTTCTATGAATAGCCGTGTTTCAGGATATGTTCAATACCCGCATACAATGATGTCCGCGGTCACGACTGCTCGGCTATCAACATTATACACTTATGTACTTGTGTCACATGTGTATATTTTAATTGGATGTGTCTCCCATAACTCAATGTAGAGTGGCCCCTGCACATATCAGGGGGTGAGACGTTAATAAAATATTGAATTGAATTGAATTGTGTCAGAGAACCTGGGCCCGAGGTGAAACCTGGTCGACCAGGCTGAGACCTCAGGCCAAGGTAAGGTCTACTCGACCAGGTCTGGCCAAAGCTTCAGGCTTCAAGGTATCGATTCCTTCACAAGTTCATAAATGTTTATTGTATACGGTACCGAGTTATGGGGCATTCGTCAATCTGCCTCTCATCACCTTGCTAATTTCTAATCTGAAATCTCTGAGTAATTGGGAGTTTATCCCTTCCGCCACGAAGGTGCGGCCGTCGGCTATGTTTACTTCCAATCAGACGGCCGGTTTAACCCTTCCGGGCCTGGCCCCCCCCCCCCCACCCTCCCCTCCCTCCCCAGGTGTTTATTTGCTCCGATCTCCAGAACGTCAAAAAATTTAGAGCTGAAACTCCTTGACTTTTTAGATTATCAAATTAGGGTCGTTTTGAGCCTACTTGCATGACTTCTCGAGGAGAGAATCATGGGTAAATTCAAAATGGCGGCCAAGAGTGTACCAGAAAAGTGACGTTTCGTCATATTTCCTCAATTTCTTTCTGCATGGAAAAGCGGGTAAAATATATTTTATTTCATATCAGAAAACCAAAATTAAAAAAAAATCGAAAATCATGACCGACAAATCGTCAAAAAATGCTCTTTTTGAAAATGACGTCACTGTGGTGTCATCATGTCGGCCATCTTGGATGTTTTTACATATTCTCGTAGGGCTTGACCCAAAGATATAGTGTGGTAAGTTTCAGCTCTCTAGCTCTTGCGATAGCGAAAATATATGGGGGCACTCCCCACTTCCCCCGAAGGATGCGGTACACCCCAATCGCCAAATCGTAAAGATGCATAGTTATATACACAACTCACTGAACGCCGTATATTATAACGTTACACCAATCTGTGTTATCCAGTCTGCCAGTCGTGGGCTGGGATTGGTTATAGCCAAATGTAGGAGATACGAGGGAACCCTATGAGGTATTTACAAAACGTACTATACGATGGTCGCACCAGTTAATACCTATGGGACTCACGATTGAGATACATCTGATTACAGATGCATCAATGAAATTCAACATAGGACAGAGAGACTTTTGTTGGGAGTCACAAAATATACACCCAACGACCACAGGAAAATGAATAAACAATTTTTTTTCTCAAATCGATCTTTTTAAAAATATTTTTTCTAAGTGTAGTTCTCTTTCGTCTTTGACTCAGTTATCTACCATACCCTGTCCTCTATGGCATAGAAAGAGCTTTTATTCCATGTCATAGAGGGCAGGGCATGGTAGAAGAAGCGAAATACACCTGGGAAACATATTTTTAAAACATCGATTTAAGAAAACAAATTAAATTCGATTTAATTATGAAAATTAATATATAAATATATATAAATATATATATATATATAGGTTTTGAAAAGGCGAAAATCGCCGAAACCGGTTAACAATATAGTTTTAGCTCGCATTCTACATTCTTGCAGTGTTTTTATATGTTGATGAAAATATTTAACATCACGTACGGTACCGGCTACATATCTTGAGGTTATTAGAAAGACAACTTTTAGAGAGCAATATGGAGTGTAATTAAGGAAAAATGATTAAAAAAATGATTCATATCTGGGACATCCAGAATGACAAAAAACGTATTTATGTTTTTGGGGGAAAATGTTTTCAATACCTTTGTGAAGCAAAAATGAAACGAAATGACAAAGTGGTTGAATGTCCAGTTAAACTTCGAGTCCTGATGTACACAGTTCCTAGTCCTCCATTACATCAAAAGTTTGCTGGTGAATATTAAGGTAATGGTTAAGGGTGCTATAGTGATAAATACTCGACTGATTGCGGCCATAGTTGTCTTACGGTATGGGAAGTTCTGATGAATATTTATCTGGGAATGTAGGTGGTTGTAGGTAGGATTCACCACTTGAAAAAGTAAATTTCGAGCCCTGATGTACAGTCCCAAGTCCTCCATTACATCAAATGTTGCTCTGGAGAATATCAAAGCATATTGGCTTCAAGTTTGCTATTTACGAATTTGTTAAAAGTGTATACTTTAGTGAATCGCTTTGTAGCAAAACCAATTGCTGAACATATGGAACTACAGCCATTGTATTCTGCATTTGTGAATTTGTCATGATCGAGGACCCACCTGAATATTGTAACAGAACTTCAACCAGTGACAAAATGGTGATGACATTATGTATTAATAAACTGTATTTATATACATGTAATTTTAAACATGTCAAAAATGTGATTACATTCTCAGGTCCAAAACATGTTACTTATGACATTTGTGTTACTTAATTTTGTTTGCATGGCTAAGTGAAAAACTGGATCACATGTGCATACTGAGATGCGTTTTCTGTCTAAGAGTAAAGACAGTCAAGAGTTCAAATTCCATTGATTTTCTGGAAGTCTGGAGTTCCACTATCTTTCTGGACACAGAATTCAACGTGCCAAGTTCCGCTAACTTTCTGCACAAAACAAAATGCGAGTCCAAGAATGGAAAACCAGATATCTACAAAATGCGCAGACAATGCATGAATTCCAGAGAGAAAGATTCTGGAAATTGGATGATCTTTCCGCAGAATTCCGCAAATTTAACAACTATCTCCATGAAATGTCTGCGGAAATCCACATTGTAGCAGAATTCTGACAGCTCTGGGTAGGCGCTCAAGTCGGGGGGACAAAATGTGGACTGGATAACATGAAAAGAGATACATGGGGAGACCTGAGATAGTGCATATTAAAAAGAGCAAATGCCATTTCCAATAACTTCGAAATTGAGCTTGGTGCATGGCATGACAGCTAGATCACCCTAATGTCAATGTAATATTTTGTATTAGCACATATCCACGTTTAAGGCAACGTACATTTTCTATTGTAACGCCAACTTGAATGACGTCGATTTATAATTCGTATTTAAATGCAGCCCAATGTCCTTGGTTTTAAGTCATGACATCACAATACAATGTTGCTACATGAGTGATGATATACGGTACATTAAATGCCCACTGGTGGACATGCAGGGGCCGAAAAAATTATGTTCCGTTTCGGGGACTTAAAAACCGGACATTTTGTAGTGCCGGGTGTAAGCGATCTTGTTAATTTTGCCATCATAATTTATTCAAATCTCAAGAAACTCAAAATGTTACAAGTTTGGGATATCAGTTCTTACAACGAGCTCAAATTTTATGTAGCAAATCTACATTTATTCATTCTTGCTGGACGTGTTCGGCGACGCCATTTGCATCGAGTTGTTGGGAACACGTGACCGGCCTGATCGGGGATTCCCCTGCAGTGCTCGCTGCCGTGTTGCTCGAAGAAGCCTGCCTTGAACTGCTTGAGGCAGTCAGCGGTCCTTCCGTTCAAAGGGTCAAAACGCGGTAAGCGGTCCTTCCTTTCAAAGTAGTCAATACGCAACCAGCGGTTCTTCCTTTCAAAGGGTCATTACGCGGTCAGCGGTCCTTGCTTTCAAAGGGGTCAATGCGCGGTCAGCGGTCCTTCCTTTCAAAGGGGTCAGTACGCGATCAGCGGTCCTTCCTTTTCCAAGAGGTCAATACGTGGTCAGCGGTCCTTCCTTTTCCAAGAGGTCAATAGGTGGTCAGCGGTCCTTCCTTTTCCAAGAGGTCAATACGTGGTCAGCGGTCCTTCCTTTCAAAGTGATCAATACGCAATCCCCCGTAATCATCGGTCCTTCATTTCAAAGAGTTCAATACGCGGTCAGCGGTCCTTCCTTTCAAAGCGGTCAATACGCGACCAGCGGTACTTCCTTTCATAGGGGTCAATATGCGGTCAGCGGACCTTGCTTTCAAAGGGGTCAATACGCGGTCAGCGGTCCTTCCTTTCAAAGCGGTCAATACGCGACCAGCGGTACTTCCTTTCATAGGGGTCAATACGCGGTCAGCGGTCCTTCCTTTTTAAAAAGGTTAATACGTGGTCAGCGGTCCTTCCTTTCGAATGGAGTTAACATGCGGACTTGGCCATTTTTGTGGATTGATGGAGCATTCTTTGTCTAAAAGGGCCGTGAGCTGTGTTAATGTTTAGCGCCTGTGGAAAAGCGTCCGACTGGACAGTTACGGCGTAGAACGAAGGCTATTGTGCGCATGCGCACTCGCGGAGTAGTAACGAAAGTGGGCATTTCGTGTCCTTTTATTAGGTATAAATTTTATTCTTGGAAATTTTAATATCTGCACATATTGCTAATTTTCAGAATATTTAGCACAATACTCTCATATACGGTCGTATTCCCTGAAATACACACAAAAAGAAATCCAAGTAAAGACTGAAAAGTATCACGAATAATAGTTTAATAGTCAGTGTGCAGAAAAGGGATAGACTGTGGGCAGTTTGGAGGAGCTTAAGCTTGACCCCTTTCCATTCAGAGGGGTCAATACATGATCAGCGGTCCTTCCTTTCAAAGGGGTCAATATGCGATCAGCGGTACTTGCTTTCAAAGGGGTCAATACGCGGTCAGCGGCCCTTCCTTTCAAAAGGGCCAATACTCGGTCAGCGGCCCTTTCGTTCAAAATGTCAAAACGCGGTCAGCGGTCCTTCGTTCCAAAGGGGTCAACACGCGGTCAGCTGTCCTTCCTTTAAAAGGGGTCAATACGCGGTCAGCGGTCCTTCCTACCCCTCTAAAGATCAGCTCTGTACCATCTTCAAGATACTCTATTTCAAGATACCTACCCCTCTCAACACATCTTCTTAAGCATCTCCTCGGCTTCGTTGGTTGTCTTAAACTATTTTCGTACTGTCTTTAAGATGTCTTCAGATAACCACATATCGGCTTGAGATAACCCGCTCATGCCCTAACGTCTGACCTACCTAACTACCCTGTAACGTCTGAAGATAACCCTGTCATAAGACCACCATTTAACGTTTTAAGATAACCACGTCACGTCTATAGATTGACACGTCACTTCTTCAGGCTGCCAGCTAACGTCTTGAAAACAATCAATAAACATCTCGGTTTCTAGGACACGTAACTACTGTGGCTGATTTGAGTATGCGAAGACGCACTGTTTACAGCATACTCGTTAACTGACAGTCCATGACGAGCACACTGGTTCCCACCGAACGATCGAGACAATCGATGGCATATCGGTCATGTAAGACGAAGTGATGTGAAATTACGTGATTTCCAATCCTGGCAAGTGCACAAGTGTTCGGTCATTATTGCATTTGCTAACATGTCAACTCACGTTGAAAAACGGTATCTCCGCTTACATGAACTATATCCCCAATCAGCCGTACACACCCGGTGAGTATATCGTCGATAAATTTTGGGCCGTGTTGTAGGTCATATGAAGACAATTTAAGATATTTCTGCCAATTCTCGCCATCATCATCTCGCCCCCCACAAAAAATATGAAAGACTTTCAAGTTGGCCGAGTGGTTTAGATCGCCGACATACTATGCTGGCGATTAGGTGCCTGACTCTGGGCTCGCTGGTTCGAATCCCGCACGGGACTCGACCAAATTGTCAGCACTAGAATTTGTGCTATTCTAAGATAGTGTTATTCCAAAATAACGAAAATACTGTTATACGATCACTTTCTAAATGATAATAAATATATCTATTCAGCTTTGGGAGCTGTGTCATTACGATCATCAGAGGGGTACTGTATGTTCGCTTTCAAGACTACCGGTCTGCTATCTCCTATTTTTATGGGAGGCCCGTTGGCCGAGTGGATTAGATCGCCGACATACAGTGCTGGCGATTAGGTGCCTGACTCTGGGGTCGCTGGTTCGAATCCCGTACGGGACTCTACCAAATTTTCAGCACTAGAATTTGTGCTATTCTAAGATAGTGTTATCCCAAAATAACGAAAATACTGTTATACGATCACTTTCTAAATGATAAAAAATATATCTATTCAGTTTTGGGAGCTGTGTCATTACGATCATCAGAGGGGTACTGTATGTTCGCTTTCAAGACTACAGGTCTGCTACCTCCTATTTTTATGGGAGGCCCGTTGGCCGAGTGGTTTAGATCGCCGACATACAGAGCTGGCGATTAGGTGCCTGACTCTGGGGTCGCTGGTTCGAATCCCGCACGGCACTCGACCAAATTTTCAGCACTAGAATTTGTGCTATTCAAAGATAGTGTTATCCCAAAATAACGAAAATACTGTTATACGATCACTTTCTAAATGATTAAAAATATATTGTGTTTCTTATCTGATATAATAGAAAACATCCATGCGCCCCTGTTAACGTTTTCCTGCTGATATCATGGCAAACGGTTTTATAGTTCCATGACGTGGTGGGTATAAAATAGCGAAGCAATGACGAAGCTTCAATGATCTATTACATTTTTATGTAGATAATAATTCACTATGGCTTTTCCCTAGCTTATAAACTATTTCAATCAAATGGCTTATCATTGCTGTATGTGTGGATAATCGTTCATTCAACACTTCCATTTGATGCGACACAGGGAGAATATACATGGGTACGACGAGACCGAGACACCTGGATCTGAAACAGATATTGAGAGTGTACAAGCTGATTCGAAGGATCGACCGCGTTATACTGAGGTCTACCCACTGAAGCTCGGCAGCTGATAACCAGACTACGGTTCCGGGAAGAACCTTTTGGGTCTATTAATACTCATGCTGCGGGGATCGAATAATCCGGACATGATAACTCACAAAAGGCTTACATCTGCCTGCGTCCCTGCGTTAGGAAAACAGTCATTGTTCTTTATGAAAACTAAAGCTTGTTTTCATTGAAAATGCCCAGACATCCCACGAACCGAGCCATCGTGTAAACCAAGAGTCACTTGGAAGAGGATATGGGGTTACCACTCACAAAGGCTCTGAAAGCTGTGGTAAAACAACAGCTGTTCCAGGTCATGTTGCCTTTACAGTATGCTGGACTTCCCGAAGACGCTTAGTTCCCGGGCAACGGATGTTGGACACGGTCAACAGCGAACATAGCCAAACGCACCACAAGGGCAGTTTCTCAAATGGAGACTTCTCATTGAACAAGACCAAACATGACCAACGATGGGTCTAATACACGGACAATACACCTCATCGTGTTTTATAAATACACTCATAGTAGCTCCTACAGCATGAGTGTGAGGGGAGGGATAATAGAATTGAAATACGCAATAAGCTTGTTCTTGTTGATTTTACCTTTCTCTCTCGTATGGGGGAGGGGGGGGGGAGCGTTAACGGGCGTTCACGGATTTTCTTATGATGTACCTTTACCCCAAATTTGGCGTGAGTGGGATTGGGAGTGAGATTTTGGGTGTTGTGCAAGATTTGTGGTGAATGATGGGAGGGCCCTGATGATCGTCACCGCGTTACATCAACGGTGGTTACCTCTCACGGGAGCGAAGGGTATTCTTGGAGTAAATACCGATACCCTACAATTGGGGTAACTGTAAATGGATAGGCAGACATATAATGCCCTACCCATAATACCCCGTGTCTAACTGAGTGAAATCCCGATGTCTCTCATCCCTCTCGCAGAGCATCCTATGCCTGGTTGCACATGCGCACCCATAATGTCATACATACAATACCCTATAATGCATGCCGGTATCCAGGAGTCTGGGGTAAAACCCTGATGCCTCTTATTCTCGGTGAGGCGTGTCTATTCCAGTGGTGCATACAAACCACTCCCCTATCTACCATACCCTATGACCCTGTGTCTGAGTCCACGAGTTTTGTGGAGTGAAACCCCTGCCTTTCACTCGCTCGTTCTCGGTAAAGCGTTCCGCTTCTGATGGTGCATGCGCAACTCTAATCCCTATCAACCATACCCTATCGTTCTCGAAGGAGTCCAATGGATGAAACCCCAATGCCACACCTTTCTTATTGTCGGTAAGGCATTCCACTCCTGGTAGTGCGTGTGCATCCGTAATCCCATCACATTATACCCTATGTTGCTTGCCTGGGTGCTGGAAACTGGGTGAAATCCTGCAATCTCTAATTCGCATCACCCTATGTAAATCGTCCCAGCCCCGGTTGCACATACGTACCCGTAATCCCCTACTCACATCTCATACCGTATGATGCCAGGGCCCAGAAGTATTTTTGGGTGAAACTCCTTTTTTCTCACATCTCTTATTCTAAGTAAAGCGTACAACTTCTCGTTGCGCATGTCAACCCCTAATCTCTGACCTACAATACCCTATAGTGCATGCCAGGTTCCAGGGATGCGCACCTGTAATTCCCCGACTTATAATACCCTATAGTGCATGCCAGGTTCCAGGGATGCGCACCTGTAATCCCCCGACCTATAATACCCTATAGTGCATGCCAGGTTACAGGGATGCGCACCTGTAATTCCCCGACTTATAATACCCTATAGTGCATGCCAGGTTCCAGGGATGCGCACCTGTAATCCCCTAACCTATAATACCATATGGCGCATGCCATGGTCCAGGGGTCTCGTTTATGAAATCTGCATCGCTCTCATCCCAGTTCGTTCTTGCATATCGCTTCAATTGATAATGTGTCCAATTTCTGTTGGCACATGTGCACCTTTAATCCCATACCAGCAATACCTTGTGATGTATGCCTGGGTCCAGGGGTCTCTCTCGTTCTCCGTAGAAATATCCACTTCCGGTGCGCATGTGCAGTCCACCCACCACAGATTTCCACCTACTGCACCAATCAGTACCGAATTAGTGGTCAAGTATCGAGGTATTGGACACACTATCCTAACTTAGAAGCTTACCATGGTTAATATGATCTGTGTATTCTATGTGCACAATAACCTTGCCTGGGTTGCCCAATACACACAACCTGACATTTTCAGACTTGTTTATGTCCCAAACAAGATAGACTTGTTCCAATTCTCGATCCTTGAGATTTGTGGAGGTCACTTACAGTTACGTGGTCTTAAAAACCGACGAAGTTGAGTTTCCAGTGTGCACAGTGAAGTATCCTTTGTTTGTTATGTGCATGCACAGGATGAAATGTCACTTCCGATCACGTGATATAATGATATGCAAAGGTCAAACGTCGATTTGCATGAATTTCACCTTTCTCTACCACTGATCCCAGTAGTTTGCTATCCAACACAGGAAAATAACTTACAGTTGAGCACTGAGAACGGGTCGCCAACGGCCACCCCTGAGTGAAGCTCTTGCAAACATATTGATTTTGAGATATCATCTCTGCAGTTCTAGATTGTTGTTTCTTTTGGATATACAGCATATATCGACATCAAGAGGGAACACCCTGTGGATGTTGATGTCACAAGGCCAAAAGACACTGAATTCTCAATCAAGCCAATACTGTATTTTGAGAAATTATTACGGTACACTCAGAAATTAAAATCTGTTTCATATTCGTGCGTATTTTGAAGCCACATTTGCATGTTTCTGGCAGAGTGCTATCGAACTTTGATCTGAAAATACAATAGTGTTCTTCTTTGCGATATGGGCAAGATATACCCGAAGATCAGTACAGCTCTATAACCTGAAATTTGAAATTTATTTCATTTTTGCAAGCCTTCTGGCCAAAGTGACCAATATCTTTGTCCTCAAAATAAATAATGCTCTTTGCTGTCTCACTTACAAAATGATCCAAAGTCTGGTACTTGGAGTGAGTGAGTGAATAAGATTTAACGTCGCTTTCAACTATATTTCTGTCATATCACGACTTTTCACACCCGAGAACCACACAGTTGCGGTCCTATTCCTTTTCACACCCGGGAACCCCACGCCGTGCCTCAGTTAGCCGCCTGGCACATGAATCTTGTAATAACATGTCAACTGGCAAAAGTTAACCAATGGATAGATAGACTGAAATTGTGAGCTCATCCATCAACGGGTGTACGAAAATGCTAATTATAATATTGTTCAACTTTTGGCATGAATAATGACTATCACGGAACACAGATGTACATTCCCATCAGTCTCCGGGGAGAAAAACATACATGTTATTGATCACTTGCTTGTGGATAAGAGTTTAAGTACTATACAAAAGACGGAAAAGGTCGTATTTTGCCGGGGGAGGTAACTCTTGCATCCGACAGGGGGCGCCACCAGCTCAAAAGACCAAAAACTACCTCCAACACAGAAGAGTTCCAATGGGGAGGTAACTCTTGATGCACTTTTGTGATTTTTGGCAAATTCCGGCCTTGGCTGTGTGCCAAGTGTTGACCTCTATAGTTCGGTTAACCTTTGACCTTTGTATTCTTCCGCGGTGATGCGGTCATGTCTGGCGGTGATGCGGTCGCCTCCGCGGAGAAAAAGTAGTCCCCAGAATTCAAATACGCTGCATGGTCCGATTGGGTCGAGTGAGGTATCCATGTGAAGCATTCGTAAAGGGGCACCTGATGGGCTGGGTGCGGGGTTGAAATAGCGGCATTCTGCGCATGCGCGGTGGACCAAGGGTATGGAAATAGACGTTTTGGGGTCTTTGTTGGCCACTAGTGGTCCTATGGAGTCGAGTGAGGTATCAATGTGAAACACACATGAGGAGGCATCCGACGGGCGGGTGTGGGGTTGCAATATCGGCATTCTGCGCATGTGCAGACAGGGAATTGTGGGAAAAGGGTATGGAAATACACGTTTTGGGGTCTAGGGGAGCCACTAATGGTCCAATTGGGTCATATGAGGTATCCATGTGAAGCATTCGTAAAGGCGCATCTGATGGGATGGGTGTGGGGTTGAAATATCGGCATTCTGCGCATGCGCGGTGGACCAAGGGTATGGAAATAGACGTTTTCGGGTCTTTGTGGGCCACTGGTGGTCCTATGGAGTCGAGTGAGGTATCAATGGGAAGCATACATGAGGGGGCATCCGCCTGGACTAGTGCTCGCCCGTGGTCACCAGTCTACGCATGCGCAAACAGGGAATTGTGGGTAAATGGTATGGAGGTAGACGTTTTGGGATCTAGGTAAGCCCCTATTGGGCCGATGGGGTCGAGTGAGGTATCCATGTGAAACCTATGTGAGGGGGCATCCGACTGGGCTAGTGGCTCGGCCGGTGTCACCATTCTGCGCATGCGGAGACAGGGAATTGTGGGAAAAGGGTATGGACATAGACGTTTTGGGGTCCACATGGGCCACTCCTGGTCCTATGGAGTCGTATGAGGTATCCATGTGAAACAGTCGTGAAGGCGCAGCCGATGGGATGGGTGACACGTGGAACTGATGTCATTCTGCACATGCGCAGTAGACCAAGTGTATGGAAATAGACGTTTTGGGATCTAGGTGAGCCCCTAATGGGCCGATGGAGTTGTATGAGGTATCAATGTAAAGTAGTCGTGAAGGAGCATCTGCCTGGTCTAGTGTATTGTCCGCGTTCAACATTCTGCGCATGCACAGACAGGGAATTGTGGGGAAAAGGGATGGAAATAAACGTTTTGGGGTTTAGGTGGGCCACTAGTGGTCTGTTGGAGTCGAGTGAGGTATCAATGTGAAGCACACGTGAGGATGCATCCGACTGGGTGGGTGTGGGGTAGGAATATCGGCATTCTGCGCGTGCGCAGGCAGACCCTAGTATGGAAATATACATTTTGGGGCCGATGTGAACCACTAGTGGTCAAAGTAAAGCTTTTGTCGGGTAGAGTCAGAATGGCGTGTTTTTTTATTGCAAGTCAATCTGCGCATGCGCAGTTGGGTGTAGTAAGTAAAGTGGCCATTTTTGGGAAGTGAAGGAAAGTAGTTGGTGTAGAGATGGACCACTATTGCTCCGAATGCATCGTGTCGGGTGTCATTTTGCAGCTCCCGGGGTGTAGACCCCGATTTGTGTTCTGTCCATGTCATCGGTGATGTCATGGGTGACGTCATCAGGACGAGTAGTAGCGCAAGTGAGCATTTTGGGACAGTGAAGGAAGGTATTTGGAGTGGAGAGGGGCCGTCTTTGGTCCGAATGCGTCGTGGAAAGTGTCATCTTGCATTTCTCGGGGTGTAGACTCCATTTAGGGGATGTCCACAGCATCTGTGACGTCATCAGTACGAGTAGTAGCGAAAGAACATGTTTTATAATCGGCCAGGCCGCTTCTCTTTTATAGCACGCTAGCTGGTCATCTATCTTTAGCACACTCAGCTGGTGATCTATTTTTAGCACTCTCAGTTAAACTACCACAAGTCGAGGACCGAGACTGGTGTACTGGTGTATGCCTGAGCCGCATTACGCGTGTGTGAGTGAGTGAGAGTGAGAGTGAGTGAGTGAGAGTACTCACTCACTCACTCACTCACCGTCGTTAGTGCATCCATGCGTTAACACGGGCGTTGGGGACGCCTCACTCACTCACTCACTCACTCACTCACTCACTCACTCACTCACTCACTCACTCACTCACTCACTCGCTCGCTCGCTCACTCGCTCACTCACTCACGCACACTCACTCACTCACTCACTCACTCACTCACTCACTCACTCACTCACTCACCGACGTTAGTGCGTCCATGCGTTAAGACGGGCGTTGGGGACGCCTCACTCACCCACTCACTCACTCACTCGCTCACTCACTCACTCACTCACTCTCACTCACTCACTCACTCACTCACCACTCACTCAATCACCCACTCACTCACACATGTGTTGGGCGCGCCCTCAGCCAATCAGAAGCGAGTATTTTGACTCGGTGCATTATAGGACATATCCAAGATGGCGGCGTCTGCCTTCTGGTTCAAGATGGCGGCACCTCCGGTGTCGAAAACTGACCACTTTGTCGGAATGTGGTCATCTGGTGTCGAAAACTGGACCTTGAATGGCTGTACCCTATAGCCCAGCGTCCAATATATATATGGAATGATGAGGGACACGACTTAATCTCTATATGTACAGACACCACCACACACCAACAATACCACACACACACACACACACACACACACACACACACAAACACACACACACCACCAACACCACCACCAACGTCAGCACCAACGCCACTACCAACGCTACCAACGCCACTACCAACGCCACCAACGCCACCACCAACGCCACCAACGCCACCACCGGGCGTTGACAGGCGTCACCGCCCGGTGGTGGTGGTGGTGGTGGTAGCTCCCGTGTGGCAGAGCTCTTGGATCGGAGCTCTCGGAGCTCAAAGCTTGCGGCGCTCGGAAATGACGTCATCGCAGGCATGCGCGTGTACCTGTGCTGCATCCGCACCCTGGTGTACCCTATTCCCCCAAAAGCTCTTTTGTACCTCTGAAACTCCCCTTCTTCTACTACTCCCGAGAGATCTATGAATAGAACAGGGTTTTTCCCAGAAATTTCTCGCAAAATTTATATATAGGGCGATGACCTACAAAACAGGAGTTTTCCCAGCTGAATACCTGTACAATGTCCCGGTTTAGAGCGATGACGTCATCGGGAACCACCGATGTGTTAGTATTATATAATAGCATGGTACAAAGATAAAACACTGGCATGCTTGGGCATTAAGGAGTTAAGATGAAGCGTGAAGATAGGACGTTAAGGTGATAAGATAGAGCGTTGAGGCGTTGAGACGGGCGTTAAGGCGCAACGACCGGCTTTGGGGCGTTACTGTAGAACCCTACTTGTCACAGGGCAAATATACTGACTTTCTGTTTTCTCTACTACTAAGAGGCAACTGGATCACTTCCCTGACTTATACTTCCCCGAAATTGAGAGACACTATCTCAATACCAAGAACAACATCATTCTCATTTCTGTGACTCGACAGGTGTAAAGTCCGTTTATATGTAAATATATGTTTATATGCATCCACCTGTGACTTGATCGACCTGGAGGAGCTCTTCACATGGATACCCTTCCTGTCCACCTCGATCCTAAAACGTCCCTTCCAATGCCCTTTTCCTATAATTCCCTGCCTGCGCATGCGCAGGATGTTAAAAACGGACGACACACTAGTCCAGTCGGATGGTCCCCAACAAATGTTTCACAAGGATATCTCCTGCATCCCAATCTGGCCAATATTGTTCCGTCTCGACCCCAAAACGCACATTCAAACACACTTTTCTTACTGCGAATGCGCAAATAGACGATATTCCCACCCCTCACCCATCCAGTTGGACCCTCCCCAACGCGTGCTTCAAACTGATACCTAACATTGCACAATTGGACAACTATGGTTTCACCTAGACCCGAAAACGTCCACATCGATCTGCCTGCCTGCTGCGCATGCGTCATCAGCACTTTTCAACAAAAGACAACGCATGGCCTCGAGATCCCTCTAATCGTCTTCCACGTGTTGATATAAAGAAAACAAGGTGCCACACCCCATACCGCAAATGTCTATGAGTGGGTTCCTCATTGGGACTAACATTGTCTGCTGCACCAGAATGGACTTAACATGTCCACCCCAAACCTGCCTGAACTTTTCAGCGAAAGTCAACCCATGGCCTCGAGATCTCTCTCAACGTGTTCTACAACTCGAGATGAAGAAAACAAGGTGCCACACCTCAAAGTAAAATCTACAAGAAAAAAATGACCACCCCAATACTTTGATACCGCAAATGTCCATGCGTGGATTACCGATTGGGCCTACACCATAGCCGTACATAGATCTGCCCTCTGTAGATGCATTAGGGTATTTTCAGCCTTGCCTAGTATTGGCTGACTCGTGGTGCAGTGGATAACGTGCCCACTTCTGGAGCGCGCAGTACGGTTTCGACTCCAGCTAGGACCAGGGGATTCCGCTTCTCTCGCTGTATGGCTATGTATGGTAATTATAACCTAGAAGCTATACTCGGGACACTCGACTTCGATTGCTCACTGGACTAATTCTGTCCGCGGAGGCTTCTACCCGGAACAGGAAGTGATCGCATGACCGCTGGACATCACCACGGAGGAATACATTCCCCCGAGGTCACTTGTGGTCACGTGATCGTCACGTGATCTTTGTCGGAAATATAGCGGCCTTGACCTCCACGAAAGTAGGTCACGAGACCGCAATTTCCCGTTTCTATACTACTCTGTCAAGTAACAATTTCTTGCAATTTTAAAATGCCTTGTTTTTTCAAGCGAATCACCCAAATCACCCAATCTATGTTTTGTTAACAAAATTTAGTGGCCTATTTAGCAAATCAACTTTGGCTCATAGAATCGATGGATTCCATAAAAACCACAATGCCTTCGTGCATGCATTTCTCATGGAAACGGCTCAGAATTTCAATTTGATAAGAGGGTATTTTGTGAATAATAATGATTTCACAATAGGCATTCCATGATATGGGACTATATTGTACGGGGAAAATGTGCCGGGGTGTACCATCGTACAGTGAGGCAATTAGGCCTACTAAGGACACGGTTGTAAAATGTCTGGTCGCCATATTGGAAAATGTCGGCGAGTGCTGCCCTTCGCTTGCACACATTGAAGTATATCATCACCAGTTTAATGAACCTCACCCCCAGTAATTAATTTTAATTATTATGACAAATGTCAAATCAACGAGCTCTTCCATTACACAATGTGGATATCTGTATGTAAATATATGCCGTGACATTTTTATTTACATCAATTCAAACGAATCACAAAAACAGTTCCATTTCTTATAAAGCCCTATACACTGACGATTAAAAACCACCAAGAATTGTAAAATAGACTTATGAGAAATTTAGATGTCTCCAATATTTGGAGTTTGTCAATTATTATGAAATTATCAAGACATTTGAACACGATGTTTGTCACAGTATATCAGGACAAGTCAGGCTTAAAACCTGCTAAAGCCACCTTCCTTCCATATCAGGTTCTCACTTATGCAATCTCTAAAAAAATCTCTAAATCGCTTCAATCACGGGATGTACATGTATCGATATTTGAAGAAATAAACTTGAGTCATGATCTTTGAACTCTACTGACCTAATTTTTGAGAGAATGAAATCGTTTAGGCAACAAAACCAATCCTTCGGCTTTAATTTTTCAAATATATCAAGTTAAACTGATAAACAAAACAAACATACGATGATTTGAACACCCCTACACCACGGCGTTTAGTCAAAGCATCGTTTTGGGGAGGGAAGCGCGCCCTTGAAGAACGCCCTCTTATGAGACTTGGAGCACGGTCTTGGAGAGACAGCATGGCGGATTCAGAAGATGGTCTGCAAAAGCGACGGTGAGAATCATTCATAAATACATATTTCTCACGGTAGGCATACAAATTAACTTCGGCAGAGTACCCTGGAGTGTTCGGCGAAAATGAGGATGCACGTTACATGGGTGATCAGATCATATTTACGCGTGACATTTGGCAGAGTTTGCCAGGTCACGATATGAAAAATCACAGGCTGCTCAGTAAAATCCTTAATCTGTAATTTTACACGTGCTGTCCCATGTATATGGCAAAAACAATTTATTTCGCTTTAGCAGAAGCCATTTCAACGATTTTTTTTTGGTCATAATAAACTCAAAAACACTTCATGTTCCTTGGCGGTCAGAAATGGATCATCTACATGGCCCAACCTATTTATTACGCTTCTTACATGTAGAGTGAACGTTTGACGGCGGCGACCAGAAAACCAGCTGCATAAATTGATGCACAGTAACGTCTTCCACGTTGTAACGCCAGAATAAAATATACATTGTTGGAGACCCAGATAACAATATATCAGACACCTCTGTTCCGTGGCAGGCCTAGTGAACTCCTCTACGCACGCACCCCAACGCCTTCACCTAATCTCGTGTGGACGAATGCAGTTGCATGTGCTCGGATTCTAAAACCCTGCATCCGCAACAGACAATCCCTGTGCGTAGGCGTAGGAACCGGGGGGGAGAGAAAGGGTCTTTCCGCCCTCATCTCCCACCACCCCTCGCCCCCGTCCCAGGTTTTGAGATCGACAACTCAGCTGATTGAACATTGATTGCTGCTATAATATAGTTTCCACGTGGTGAAGCATGGAAATTGTGTAAATAATATCAACATATCACTATTTCAAGCTCCAGCTAAAATATTTTTTTCCTTTTCATCGCCAGTGTAATGATCGTGTACGTTCTTCATTCGTCGATTTGTCTCTCAGGACGCCGATATAATGAAAGTGGTCCAATATGTATCTGAGAAAAAATAAATCTCGGGAAATGGACCCCACATTTTCATTTTTTTTAAAGGGGGACATGCCCCCGGACCATCGTCTTCCTACGCCACTGTTGCGCTCTTAAAGTATTCCTCGGCTATGGACAAGGTTCCGTGGACTCTCACCAGTTCTTCTCCGAGGTCAGTTCGGCCTTCCGCCGAGCGATGACGAAAATAGCTCTCCGTGCAATGGGCAGTTTACCCGAAGTCTCCGGCTGTTTCCTACGACAGTATTAGGGTCAAATGGGCCTAGAAAGACCACGGATATTGGAGAATATTTGCCCGAGCGTAGAAAAAACATTGTGTGCGAGTTTATTTAAAAGCGCCATATAGAGTCTTTCAACAACCTGTTCCACATTTCCAGCGTAACCCATTTTCAACAATATTTCGAATCAAATCTGGCAGAGCAGTGAAATTTCGCACAACCTCTGGATAGGACTTCATATTTAATCAAATTCCATTCAGAACATATACAAAATTTTCGAAAACAAAATACAGCTGAACCTGTCCTGTTGACCTAATAACAGCTTGCACAGAGACCAATCCTTATCGCTCTTCTACAACATTGCAAGCCCAACGGCATTGTGCTTCGACAATAGCACGCGAGGTATTCGAGATTTTTTTAAAATTCTAATTAGATCTTTTTGAATTATGTGTCACAGTACAAACTAAGACCGGTCACAGCACACTGACTGTTCCCATCTTAGGTAATCTACGGGAAAATAATTCACGCAGTTAGATGCATTCTCTATATTATTACATAAAGGGGGGATTATCTATGGATGTTTTAGGGTGTGTTTAAGGAGGGGGGGGGGGCCTGTAGAATGGCGCACTGAACCTCAAACGATGAAAATCCTGCGTACGAGACTGTTCTCGTCAAAGAGCTGCTATTCAGCTAATTTCCGTACATGGTCTCTCTAACAGGGCGTTGCTCTCCTCCCTGACTGACTCCGCACGGCCTTGTTGCGAGTCCATCTTCGCCTCGACAGCACTCCGGAAAACAAGACTGCGTTTTAATCTACGCGACTCTCTCCAAGGGCGCGCTTCCCTCCCTAAGACGGTGATTTGACTTTACGCCGTGTAGGCCTACACCTTAAAAACAAGATGTTTTCCCACAAGTGGCCAGTGCGTCTTATTATTCAATATTTCCGAACTTGCCCACCTTCCGGAATGTCCACCCTATCTGGTAAGGTGTGCTAAGGTGGGACCTTCTTGCAGAAAATGACGTGGCCCATATGACTCCAAAACATCCATATCATTGTTGGTATAGCTGGTGTCCGATTTTGAGAGAAATTCTATATTTCACCACGATGATTTCCCTAACCATCCACGTGTCTAGTGTGTAGGCCAATACATAAAGGTGCTAGACCTGAATAATGGACTTACTCAAAATGTTGAATATAAGTTCAGATTGTGTAACCGACGTATGATACCGGGTCAACCGGCTGAACACCGAAATATGCACATCAAAGAGAAGCCACCCAAATGTATCATGTGTAAACGTAAAGTTCTAGACCTGAATATGAAATATAAAATACTAAATATTCATTCAGAGTGTGTGAGACCTGTGTAACATACCCAGGAATCCGGATAAACACCTAAATACGCAGATAAGAGAAAAGCCATCGAAATGTCACGTGTGTACAGGTGCTAGATCTGAATATCTAGCTATTTAAATTACTGAATATTCGTTCAGAGTGTGTGAGACCTGTGTAACATACACAGGAATCCGGATAAACACCTAAACACGCAGATGAGAGAAAATGTCACGAGTGTATAGGTGCTAGATCTGAACATCTAGTTATTTAAATTACTGAATATTCGTTCAGATTGTGTGAGACCGATGTAACATACCCAGGAATCAGGATGAACACATATATACGCACATAAGAGAAAAGCCACCCAAATGCCCCGTGTGCATAGGTGCTAGATCTGAATATCTGAATTTAAATTACTGAATATTCGTTCAGATTGTTTGAGACCGGTGTAACGTACCCAGGCATCAGGATGAACATCAACAAACGAGAGAACATAACAGAGAAGCCATCCAATATATGTAGTGTGGCATCTGTGATACAGGAAGCCATGGAAACCGGATATCAGGTGACCCCATTTAAGTATTTGAAGTATGTTTAATGGCGAGATGGACAGAGTTTGCCGAATGAGGACAACGAAATGTAGATACGGGAGAAACCATTCAAGTGTTCTGGTTATGATTACTGGTGTTCATGACTGGTTATGTGGATGAACGTAGGATAGCGTATTTTTTTAGTCGAAATTAAAGACACGGCCGCTTCCACCAGTGTGGTATTGCGGAGAAAGCGCTCCAAGGGCTCCAAGCTCAGGCTCCAAGAGTTCCGAGCTCCAAGAACTCCGCCCCACGGGAGCTACAATAACCACTGGGCGTTCACGGTCGTGGTGGTTGTGGTAGTGTCTGTACATATAGGGATTGACACGTGTCCCTCATCAGTCCATATGTATTGCTCGACTACTCAACATGTCGTGTACGTTTATGTTCTGTCAGATAACCTTCTCTCGTCGCGATAGTATGCTTAGACAAATCAATACAAGCACAACCAAGAGATACCAGCGAGCGAGTCTCGCTCTAGGAGTAGAGCATCCCTATACGATGATGGTGAGCGGCCCTACGGGTATGATGTACTTGAGGGGATAATAAAATGATTGACCTGTCATCCTTGTTGTTGTTGTTGTTGTTGTTGTTCTCTCGCCTGTCTACATGATGGCGTCAAGGCGTTATGCTAGGGCGTTAAGGTGTTCAGATAGGGCGTCAAGGCGTTGAGACGGGCGTTGATGGGCGTCACTGCATTTCGATGAATTAGTGACATTACCATGGAATATCTAGAAAATCAGAGCTTCAGGGCTAGTTCACCAGGCCCCATTCTTACCAATAGTGGACCCCGAAACATCCATGATTCTCCATGGCCCAAGTGTAAAGACTGAGTTCCGCATTTTATATTTTCGGAACAAATTTAATTTTACATGCAACCCTGCAGATGCCGCCATACCCATTTCACTGGATGATTCTCCATGGTTTAGGCGTAAAGTCCGTGTTCCGCTTTTTATATGTTCAAACCAAATCCTAAATTTGCATACACCCACTAACCCACCCTGCCTCTCTCGGCAGATCCCGATCCGCTGGGAGCTGATATTAGCCCCTCTAGAACTGGTTGATAGGGGATTTCCCTATTATAGATGTAAAGTCCGTGTTCCGCTTTTTATATGTTCAAACCCATTCCGAATTTTACATGCACCCACCCAGGATCCCACTGGAGGAGCGCTTCACTTTGACACCTCCCACGAGCCATTTGGACCAACAGCGGCCCATCTCGAATCCAAAACGTCCATCCTAATACCCTTTTCTACTGCGCATACGCAGAATAACGTCAGTTCCACCCCACACGCACCCAGTTGAACACTCCCCCACGAATGATTCACGATGACACCTCACACGACCCAATCGGACCGCTGGTATTCGACCTAGAGCCTTAAACGCCCAGCCCAGTGCTACTTGCCCAGTGCGCATGCGCAATGCGAACTTTCCAAAGAATTTCAACCAATGGCTTCGGAACTCTTGCCATCGTCTTCTACGTGGTGAGACGCATGTGTGGGTTCACCACCAAGTTAAACGTTGTCCACTGCGCCAGAATGGACCTGCAACACAGCCGTATATAGGGGGAGATCACTCTTGCTGGGCTGTCACGTGACCAGAAAGTACGTCACCAGAAGTGACCTTCACATTTGATCTGGATGTGACCCAGAGGCCGGATGTGACGTCATCCGTGACGTCATTGCCACGTCACGCCACGAACCCACATTTGGGACCCACACTTGCTCTAAGGAATCGGTCTTCTTCCTACTACTTCTTCCTGAATGTTAACCCTATCTGGCCTGCGCTTTTATGGGACGTATCCTGGCCTGGGGGTGGGGGGGAGTGCACCCTCTCCTAATTATTTTTCTTACCCTTTGAGCTAGGGGACTGAAACTTACCACACTATACACTTGGGTCAAGCTCTACCAGAAAATGCAAAAAAAATCCAAGATGGCCGCTTTGATGACGTCACAGTGACGTCAGTTTCAAAAACAGCATTTTTTGGTCGATTTTTCGGTCGGATTTTTCGAATTTTTTATTTATGCAATTTCTCTGCAAAAACTGCATGATAAATTAGTAAATATTAATGTGATGTGAAATAAAATAGTTTTTGTCCACTTTTCATCGCGGAAAAGCAGAAATTTTGAAGAAATATGACAAAAACATCACTTTTCTGGTACACCACGTGGCCGCCATTTTGAATTTACCCATGATCCTCTGCTCGGGGGGTTATGCAAATAGACTTACAATGACTCCAATATGACTCCAACTATAAAGTCAAGGAGTTTCATCTCTCCATTTTTTGTCGTTCCGGAGATAGTGCAGAAAGTTTGGTTTGGTAGGCCCTTGATTATGTTTAATAGATGAGCTCAAATTGTACAGACACACAATGACCCATAATTGTCGTGAAGAATACCTGTAGTGAATCATGGCCCATATATGGCTCCAAAACCTTAGCATTCATTGTTGATAAGCTGATCATGATGTCCGATTTTGATAAAAATTATATTCCACCACGATGATTACCCTAACAATTCAAAGTCCAGTGTGCAGGCCTATACGTATGGATGCTACACCAAAATACACAAGTTATTTAAAATAAATGTCAGAGTGTGTGACCGGTGTAAAACGCCGAGCCAACAGGCTGAATACCGGAATATGTACATAAGACAGGAGCCATACAAATGTTCGGAACGAATACGTATACATGTTAGACCCGAATATCGAGTTATTTAAACGGCTGGATATTCGTTCAGAGTGTGTACACAGTGTTAAACACCGAGCAATGCAGGATGAACACCAAGATACGCACAAGAGAGAGAGAGGGAGAGAGAGAGAGAGAGAGAGAGAGAGAGAGAGAGAGAATTAAGGTTTAATAGCAATATTTCAGCTATATAGCGACGATCGAATAAAATTTTAAGCATTCAACTTATTAACTCAGTAAACTGATGAATTAAAACATGAACATACATGAAAATTTATACAACAAACCGATCTCTCTCAAATAATCTAAAATACAATCTTCTTTTACTCGACTAAAAAAGATCTTCCAACGTAGCTGCTCGATAAAAAGTATCTCTTATAATCTTAAAATCTGTACAGTCGATAAGAATATGTCTCACCGTGAGATCTTCGTGGCATGGAATACACCTTTGGAGCAGCTCTTTTTTTTAGTAAATGTTCGTGAGTTAATCGTGTATGGCCGATGCTACATCGTCTAATCATGGCCTGATCGAAGCGTTTCTGGCAGTTCAGATGAGTATAACCAACAGTTTTTTTAACTCGTGAAGTTTGTTATTATCTATAGCATCCTATAAAGATTGAAAAAACTTTCTCACATAAGCACAGATATATATGATCTGAAATCGAGATCAACCTCATTATTCAGGACTGCCCTAGCCATTTTATCAGATTCAGTATTACCTTTGATGTCAACGTGACAAGGCACCCAACAAAACAAAATATCAATCTTATTGATCAAATCTAATGTCATATGATTGTAGAATATTCAAAATGGTGAGATGAGTTGAATTTCCACTTTTAATCGCTTGAAATCGCACAAAAGAGAAAAGCCATCTAGATGTCCCGTGTGTAAACGTATAGGTCTTGGCCTGAATATCAAGTTATATAATATGCTGAATATACGTAGATATGAAATAAACCATACAAGTGCTCTGGCTGTGAATACTGGTGCTCACGACTGGTTGTGTGAATGAACATAACCCCGTTCTTTTGGTGCCTGAAATAAAGACACTGGAGTCCCGTACGTATAAGTACTACACCTGAATATCAAGTTATTCAATATGCTGAATATACGTTTAGAATGTGTGACCGGTATAAATTATGGAGCTATCAGGATGACCACCGAAAAACGCACAAAATCCATTGAATATAAAAGTGGTGTTGCATTTGTGCAGCAAGCCATGATATTGCATATAAAAGTGAACACATTTACGTATTTGGAGTCTGCCTAATGGAGAGAAGGACAGGATTTGCCGAAAGGGGACAACGAAGCGTAGATATTTGTGAAACCATTCAACTGTTATGGGTATGATTATTCCTGTGTTCCAGTACATTTTATTCTGTATTCCTCTTGTGGTAATGTGAATGGACATAGAATATCGTTTTGAGGTCGTAATTAAAGACAGGACTACTTCCACTAATGTGAAACTGCAAAGAAAGCCATCGATGTAATCTCAACTATTACCTGGCGCTCTTTATATCATGCACCGGAGAAACCATATGTATATCCAATGTGAGTATAGGGTTTGTACGCCGGCGGTCTGATTAGAATATGCATTCTCACGTTAAGAAAAAACATCCTTGTTCGATTATGTTCAGAGGAGCACAACTCGAATAGACACACACTGAGCGAAAAAATGTATTTTTAACACAACTTGGTGCTAAAATAACTTCAACACAAACATTCTGTTTTGGAATCACCAGCAATTCGTGTTGAAGTCAACATATCAACGCAAAATCATACCGTTTTCAGCACCAATTTGTGTTGATTTTACCACAAATAGTGTTAGTTGCAAAACATTTCCGGTGCTAAAATGGATTCAACACATTTGTTTTCGCAGTGTAGGCGTAAAGAACAGCTTTAGTGAATAGAAATGACACCCGTGACTCCAAACTAGTCAGTCCCATTGTTGGTGAACTTCTGTTCGACTATAGAACAACACTTATATTCCGCTATGATGATTCCCCTGACCGCACTGTATAGGATAAATCTGATCTATCAGTCTCGCTGTTCTCCAGTGTATAGAATAAATCTGATCTATCAGTCTCGCTGTTCTCCTGTGAATAGGATAAATCTGATCTATCAGTCTCGCTGTTCTCCAGTGTATAGGACAAATCTGATCTATCAGTCTCGCTGTTCTCCAGTGTATAGGATAAATCTGATCTATCAGTCTCGCTGTTCTCCAGTGTATAGGATAAATCTGATCTATCAGTTTCGCTCTTCTCCAATGTATAGGATAAATCTGATCTATCGGTCTCGCTCTTCTCCAGTGTATAGGATAAATCTGATCTATCAGTCTCGCTGTTCTCCAGTTTATAGGATATATCTGATATATCAGTCTCACTCTTCTCCAGTGTGTAGGATAAATCTGATCTATCAGTCTCGCTGTTCTCCAGTGTATAGGGTAAATCTGATCTATCAGTCTCACTCTTCTCCAGTGTGTAAGATAAATTTGATCTATCGGTCTCGCTGTTCTCCAGTCATATGATAAATCTGATCTATCAGTCTCGCTGTTCTCCAGTGTATAGGATAAATCTGATCTATCAATCTCGCTGTTCTCCAGTGTATAGGATAAATCTGATCTATCGGTTTCGCTCTTGTCCAGTGTATAGGATAAATCTGATCTATCAGTCTCGCTGTTCTCCAGTTTATAGGATATATCTGATATATCAGTCTCACTCTTCTCCAGGGTATAGGATTAATCTGATCTATCAGTCTCGCTGTTCTCCAGTGTATAGGGTAAATCTGATCTATCAGTCTCACTCTTCTCCAGTGTATAAGATAAATTTGATCTATCGGTCTCGCTGTTTTCCAGTGCATATGATAAATCTGATCTATCAGTCTCGCTGTTCTCCAGTGTATAGGATAAATCTGATCTATCAATCTCGCTGTTCTCCAGTGTATAGGATAAATCTGATCTATCGGTTTCGCTCTTGTCCAGTGTATAGGATAAATCTGATCTATCAGTTTCGCTGTTCTCCAGTGTATAGAATAAATCTGATCTATCAGTCTCACTCTTCTCCAGTGTATAGGATGAATCTGATCTATCAGTCTCGCTGTTCTCCAGTGTATAGGTTAAATCTGATCTATCAGTCTCGCTGTTCTCCAGTGTATAGGATAAATCTGATCTATCAGTGTCGCTCCTCTCCAGTGTATAGGATAAATCTGATCTATCGGTCTCGCTCTTCTCCCGTGTATAGGATAAATCTGATCTATCAGTCTCGCAGTTCTCCAGTTTATAGGATAAATCTGATCTATCAGTCTCACTCTTCTCCAGTGTATAGGATAAATCTGATCTATCAGTCTCGCTGTTCTCCAGTGTATAGGGTAAATCTGATCTATCATTCTCAATCTTCATCAGTGTATACGATTAATTTGATCTATCGGTCTCGCTGTTCTCCAGTGCATAGGATAAATCTGATCTATCAGTCTCGCTGTTCTCCAGAGTATAGGATAAATCTGATCTATCGGTTTCGCTCTTGTCCAGTGTATAGGATAAATCTGATCTATCAGTTTCGCTGTTCTCCAGTGTATAGGATAAATCTGATCTATCAGTCTCGCTGTTCTCCAGTGTATAGGATAAATCTGATCTATCAGTCTCGCTGTTCTCCAGTGTATAGGATCAATCTGATCTATCAGTCTCACTCTTCTCCAGTGTATAGGATAAATCTGATCTATCAGTCTCGCTGTTCTCCAGTGTATAGAATAAATCTGATCTATCAGTCTCGCTGTTCTCCAGTGAATAGGATAAATCTGATCTATCAGTCTCGCTGTTCTCCAGTGTATAGGATAAATCTGATCTATCAGTCTCGCTGTTCTCCAGTGTATAGGATAAGTCTGATCTATCAGTCTCGCTGTTCTCCAGTGTATAGGATAAATCTGATCTATCAGTTTCGCTCTTCTCCAGTGTATAGGATAAATCTGATCTATCGGTCTCGCTCTTCTCCAGTGTATAGGATAAATCTGATCTATCAGTCTCGCTGTTCTCCAGTTTATAGGATATATCTGATATATCAGTCTCACTCTTCTCCAGTGTATAGGATAAATCTGATCTATCAGTCTCGCTGTTCTCCAGTGTATAGGGTAAATCTGATCTATCAGTCTCACTCTTCTCCAGTGTATAAGATAAATTTGATCTATCGGTCTCGCTGTTCTCCAGTGCATATGATAAATCTGATCTATCAATCTCGCTGTTCTCCAGTGTATAGGATAAATCTGATCTATCAATCTCGCTGTTCTCCAGTGTATAGGATAAATCTGATCTATCGGTTTCGCTCTTGTCCAGTGTATAGGATAAATCTGATCTATCAGTCTCGCTGTTCTCCAGTTTATAGGATATATCTGATATATCAGTCTCACTCTTCTCCAGTGTATAGGATTAATCTGATCTATCAGTCTCGCTGTTCTCCAGTGTATAGGGTAAATCTGATCTATCAGTCTCACTCTTGTCCAGTGTATAAGATAAATTTGATCTATCGGTCTCGCTGTTTTCCAGTGCATATGATAAATCTGATCTATCAGTCTCGCTGTTCTCCAGTGTATAGGATAAATCTGATCTATCAATCTCGCTGTTCTCCAGTGTATAGGATAAATCTGATCTATCGGTTTCGCTCTTCTCCAGTGTATAGGATAAATCTGATCTATCAGTTTCGCTGTTCTCCAGTGTATGGAATAAATCTGATCTATCAGTCTCACTCTTCTCCAGTGTATAGGATGAATCTGATCTATCAGTCTCGCTGTTCTCCAGTGTATAGGTTAAATCTGATCTATCAGTCTCGCTGTTCTCCAGTTTATAGGATAAATCTGATCTATCAGTGTCGCTCCTCTCCAGTGTATAGGATAAATCTGATCTATCGGTCTCGCTCTTCTCCAGTGTATAGGATAAATCTGATCTATCAGTCTCGCTGTTCTCCAGTTTATAGGATAAATCTGACCTATCAGTCTCACTCTTCTCCAGTGTATAGGATAAGTCTGATCTATCAGTCTCGCTGTTCTCCAGTGTATAGGGTAAATCTGATCTGTCATTCTCAATCTTCACCAGTGTATACGATTAATTTGATCTATCGGTCTCGCTGTTCTCCAGTGCATAGGATAAATCTGATCTATCAGTCTCGCTGTTCTCCAGTGTATAGGATAAATCTGATCTATCGGTTTCGCTCTTGTCCAGTGTATAGGATAAATCTGATCTATCAGTTTCGCTGTTCTCCAGTGTATGGGATAAATCTGATCTATCAGTCTCGCTGTTCTCCAGTGTATAGGATAAATCTGATCTATCAGTCTCGCTGTTCTCCAGTGTATAGGATAAATCTGATCTATCAGTCTCACTCTTCTCCAGTGTATAGGATAAATCTGATCTATCAGTCTCGCTGTTCTCCAGTGTATAGGGTAAATTTGATCTATAAGGCTCGCTGTTCTTCAGTGTATAGGGTAAATCTGATCTATAAGGTTCGCTGTTCTCCAGTTTATAGGATAAATCTGATCTATCAGTCTCGCTCTTCTCCAGTGTATAGGATAAATCTGATCTATCAGTCTCGCTGTTCTCCAGTGTATAGGGTAAATCTGATCTATCATTCTCAATCTTCATCAGTGTATACGATTAATTTGATCTATCGGTCTCGCTGTTCTCCAGTGCATAGGATAAATCTGATCTATCAGTCTCGCTGTTCTCCAGTGTATAGAATAAATCTGATCTATCGGTTTCGCTCTTGTCCAGTGTATAGGATAAATCTGATCTATCAGTTTCGCTGTTCTCCAGTGTATAGGATAAATCTGATCTATCAGTCTCGCTGTTCTCCAGTGTATAGGATAAATCTGAACTATCAGTCTCGCTGTTCTCCAGTGTATAGGATCAATCTGATCTATCAGTCTCACTCTTCTCCAGTGTATAGGATAAATCTGATCTATCAGACTCGCTGTTCTCCAGTGTATAGAATAAATCTGATCTATCAGTCTCGCTGTTCTCCAGTGAATAGGATAAATCTGATCTATCAGTCTCGCTGTTCTCCAGTGTATAGGATAAATCTGATCTATCAGTCTCGCTGTTCTCCAGTGTATAGGATAAGTCTGATCTATCAGTCTCGCTGTTCTCCAGTGTATAGGATAAATCTGATCTATCAGTTTCGCTCTTCTCCAGTGTATAGGATAAATCTGATCTATCGGTCTCGCTCTTCTCCAGGGTAGAGGATAAATCTGATCTATCAGTCTCGCTGTATTCCAGTTTATAGGATATATCTGATATATCAGTCTCACTCTTCTCCAGTGTATAGGATAAATCTGATCTGTCATTCTCAATCTTCACCAGTGTATACGATTAATCTGATCTATCAGTTTCGCTGTTCTCCAGTGTATAGGATAAATCTGATCTATCAGTCTCGCTGTTCTCCAGTGTATAGGATAAATCTGATCTATCAGTCTCGCTGTTCTCCAGTGTATAGGATAAATCTGATCTATCAGTCTCACTCTTCTCCAGTGTATAGGATAAATCTGATCTATCAGTCTCGCTGTTCTCCAGTGTATAGGGTAAATTTGATCTATAAGGCTCGCTGTTCTTCAGTGTATAGGGTAAATCTGATCTATAAGGTTCGCTGTTCCCCAGTGTATAGAATAAATCTGATCTATCAGTCTCGCTGTTCTCCAGTGTATAGGATAAATCTGATCTATCAGTTTCACTCTTCTCAAGTGTATAGGATAAATCTGATCTATTAGTCTCGCTGTTCTCCAGTGTATAGGATAAATCTGATCTATCAGTCTCGCTCTTCTCCAGTGTATAGGATAAATCTGATCTATCCGTCTCGCTCTTCTCCAGTGTATAGGATAAATCTGATCTATCAGTCTCGCTGTTCTCCAGTTTATAGGATATATCTGATATATCAGTCTCACTCTTCTCCAGTGTATAGGATAAATCTGATCTATCAGTCTCGCTGTTCTCCAGTGTATAGGGTAAATCTGATCTATCAGTCCCACTCTTCTCCAGTGTATAAGATAAATTTGATCTATCGGTCTAGCTGTTCTCCAGTGCATATGATCAACCTGATCTATCAGTCTCGCTGTTCTCCAGTGTATAGGATCAATCTGATCTATCAATCTCGCTGTTCTCCAGTGTATAGGATAAATCTGATCTATCGGTTTCGCTCTTGTCCAGTGTATAGGATAAATCTGATCTATCAGTTTCGCTGTTCTCCAGTGTATAGAATAAATCTGATCTATCAGACTCACTCTTCTCCAGTGTATAGGATGAATCTGATCTATCATTCTCGCTGTTCTCCAGTGTATAGGTTAAATCTGATCTATCAGTCTCGCTGCTCTCCAGTGTATAGGATAAATCTGATCTATCAGTGTCGCTCCTCTCCAGTGTATAGGATAAATCTGATCTATCGGTCTCGCTCTTCTCCAGTGTATAGGATAAATCTGATCTATCAGTCTCGCTGTTCTCCAGTTTATAGGATCAATCTGATCTATCAGTCTCACTCTTCTCCAGTGTATAGGATAAATCTGATCTATCAGTCTCGCTGTTCTCCAGTGCATAGGGTAAATCTGATCTATCAGTCTCAATCTTCACCAGTGTATACGATTAATTTGATCTATCGGTCTCGCTGTTCTCCAGTGTATAGGATAAATCTGATCTATCAGTCTCGCTGTTCTCCAGTGTATAGGATAAATCTGATCTATCAGTCTCGCTGTTCTCCAGTGTATAGGATAAATCTGATCTATCAGTTTCACTCTTCTCCAGTGTATAGGATAAATCTGATCTATCAGTCTCGCTGTTCTCCAGTGTATAGGATAAATCTGATCTATCAGTCTCGCTCTTCTCCAGTGTATAGGATAAATCTGATCTATCCGTCTCGCTCTTCTCCAGTGTATAGGATAAATCTGATCTATCAGTCTCGCTGTTCTCCAGTTTATAGGATATATCTGATATATCAGTCTCACTCTTCTCCAGTGTACAGGATAAATCTGATCTATCAGTCTCGCTGTTCTCCAGTGTATATGGTAAATCTGATCTATCAGTCTCACTCTTCTCCAGTGTATAAGATAAATTTGATCTATCGGTCTCGCTGTTCTCCAGTACATATGATAAATCTGATCTATCAGTTTCGCTGTTCTCCAGTGTATAGGATCAATCTGATCTATCAATCTCGCTGTTTTCCAGTGTATAGGATCAATCTGATCTATCGGTTTCGCTCTTGTCCAGTGTATAGGATAAATCTGATCTATCAGTTTCGCTGTTCTCCAGTGTATAGAATAAATCTGATCTATCAGACTCACTCTTCTCCAGTGTATAGGATGAATCTGATCTATCAGTCTCGCTGTTCTCCAGTGTATAGGTTAAATCTGATCTATCAGTCTCGCTGTTCTCCAGTGTATAGGATAAATCTGATCTATCAGTGTCGCTCCTCTCCAGTGTATAGGATAAATCTGATCTATCGGTCTCGCTCTTCTCCAGTGTATAGGATAAATCTGATCTATCAGTCTCGCTGTTCTCCAGTTTATAGGATAAATCTGATCTATCAGTCTCACTCTTCTCCAGTGTATAGGATAAATCTGATCTATCAGTCTCGCTGTTCTCCAGTGTATAGGGTAAATCTGATCTATCAGTCTCAATCTTCACCAGTGTATACGATTAATTTGATCTATCGGTCTCGCTGATCTCCAGTGCATAGGATAAATCTGATCTATCAGTCTCGCTGTTCTCCAGTGTATAGGATAAATCTGATCTATCAGTCTCGCTGTTCTCCAGTGTATAGGATAAATCTGATCTATCATTCTCACTCTTCTACAGTGTATAGGATAAATGTGACCTATCAGTTTCGCTGTTCTCCAGTGTATAGGGTAAATTTGATCCATAAGGCTCGCTGTTCTCCAGTGTATAGGATAAATCTGATCTATCGGTCTCGCTCTTCTCCAGTGTATAGGATAAATCTGATCTATCATTCTCACTCTTCTACAGTGTATAGGTTAAATCTGATCTATCAGTCTCGCTGTTCTCCAGTGTATAGGATAAATCTGATCTATCAGTGTCGCTCCTCTCCAGTGTATAGGATAAATCTGATCTATCGGTCTCGCTCTTCTCCAGTGTATAAGATAAATCTGATCTATCAGTCTCGCTGTTCTCCAGTTTATAGGATAAATCTGATCTATCAGTCTCACTCTTCTCCAGTGTATAGGATAAATCTGATCTATCAGTCTCAATCTTCACCAGTGTATACGATTAATTTGATCTATCTGTCTCGCTGTTCTCCAGTGCATAGGATAAATCTGATCTATCAGTCTCGCTGTTCTCCAGTGTATAGGATAAATCTGATCTATCAGTCTCGCTGTTCTCCAGTGTATAGGATAAATCTGATCTATCATTCTCACTCTTCTACAGTGTATAGGATAAATCTGACCTATCAATTTCGCTGTTCTCCAGTGTATAGGGTAAATCTGATCTATCAGTCTCGCTGTTCTCCAGTGTATAGGGTAAATCTGATCTATCAGTCTCACTCTTCTTCAGTGTATAAGATAAATTTGATCTATCGGTCTCGCTGTTCTCCAGTGCATATGATAAATCTGATCTATCAGTCTCGCTGTTCTCCAGTGTATAGGATAAATCTGATCTATCAATCTCGCTGTTCTCCAGTGTATAGGGTAAATCTGATCTATCGGTTTCGCTATTGTCCAGTGTATAGGATAAATCTGATCTATCAGTTTCGCTGTTCTCCAGTGTATAGAATAAATCTGATCTATCAGTCTCGATGTTCTCCAGTGTATAGGGTAAATCTGATCTATAAGGCTCGCTATTCTCCCGTGTATTGGATACATCTGATCTTTCAGTCTCGCTGTTCTCCAGTGTATAGGGTAAATCTGATCTATTTCAGTTTCGCTGTTCTTCAGTGTATAGGATAAATCTGATCTATCAGTCTCGCTGTTCTCCATTGTATAGGACAAATCTGATCTATCAGTCTCGCTGTTCTCCAGTGTATAGGATAAATCTGATCTATCAGTCTCGCTCTTCTCCAGTGTATAGGATAAATCTGATCTATCAGTCTCGCTGTTCTCCATTTTATGGGATAACTCTGATCTATCAGTCTCACTCTTCTCCAGTGTATAGGATAAATCTGGTCTATCAGTCTCGCTGTTCTCCAGTGTATAGGGTAAATCTGATCTATCAGTCTCAATCTTCTCCAGTGTATAAGATTAATTTGATCTATCGGTCTCACTCTTCTCCAGTGTATAGGATAAATCTGGTCTATCAGTCTCGCTGTTCTCTAGTGTATAGGATAAATCTGATCTATCCGTCTCGCTCTTCTCCAGTGTATAGCATAAATCTGATCTATCGGTCTCGCTCTTCTCCAGCGTATAGGATAAATCTGATCTATCAGTGTCGCTGTTCTCCAGTTTATGGGATAACTCTGATCTATCAGTCTCACTCTTCTCCAGTGTATAGGATAAATCTGGTCTATCAGTCTCGCTGTTCTCCAGTGCATAGGATAAATCTGATCTATCAGTCTCGCTGTTCTCCAGTGTATAGGATAAATCTGATCTATCGGTTTCGCTCTTGTCCAGTGTATAGGATAAATCTGATCTATCAGTTTCGCTGTTCTCCAGTGTATAGGATTAATCTGATCTATCAGTCTCGCTGTTCTCCAGTGTATAGGATAAATCTGATCTATCAGTCTCGCTGTTCTCCAGTGTATAGGATAAATCTGATCTATCAGTCTCGCTGTTCTCCAGTGTATAGGATAAATCTGATCTATCAGTCTCGCTGTTCTCCAGTGTATAGGATAAATCCGATCTATCAGTCTCGCTGTTCTCCAGTGTATAGGATAAATCTGATCTGTCAGTCTCGCTCCTCTCCAGTGTATAGGATAAATCTGATCTATCAGTCTCGCTGTTCTCCAGTGTATAGGATAAATCTGATCTATCAGTCTCGCTGTTCTCCAGTGTATAGGGTAACTCTGATCTATCAGTCTCAATCTTCTCCAGTGTATAAGATTAACTTGATCTATCGGTCTCGCTGTTCTCCAGTGCATAGGATAAATCTGATCTATCAGTCTCGCTGTTCTCCAGTGTATAGGATAAATCTGATCTATCGGTTTCGCTCTTGTCCAGTGTATAGGATAAATCTGATCTATCAGTCTCGCTGTTCTCCAGTGTATAGGATAAATCTGATCTATCAATCTCGGTGTTCTCCATTGTATAGGATAAATCTGATCTATCAGTCTCACTCTTCTCCAGTGTATAGGATTAATCTGATCTATCAGTCTCGCTGTTCTCCAGTGTATAGGGTAAATTTGATCTATAAGTCTCGCTGTTCTCCAGTGTATAGGGTAAATCTGATCTATAAGGTTCGCTGTTCTCCAGTGTATAGTATAAATCTGATCTATCAGTCTCGCTGTTCTCCAGTGTATAGGATAAATCTGATCTATCAGTCTCACTCTTCTCCAGTGTATAGGATAAATCTGATCTATCAGTCTCGCTGTTCTCCAGTGTATAGGGTAAATTTGATCTATAAGGCTCGCTATTCTCCAGTATATAGGGTAAATCTGATCTATAAGGCTCGCTGTTCTCCAGGGTATAGGGTAAATCTGATCTATAAGGCTCGCTGTTCTACAGTGTATAGGGTAAATCTGATCTATACGGCTCGCTGTTCTCCCGTGTATAGGATACATCTGATCTATCAGTCTCGCTGTTCTCCAGTGTATAGGGTAAATCTCATCTATAAGGCTCGCTGTTCTCCAGTGTATGGGATAAATCTGATCTATCACTCTCGCTGTTCTCCAGTGTATAGGATAAATCTGATCTATTTCAGTCTCGCTGTTCTTCAGTTTATAGGATAAATCTGATCTATCAATCTCGCTGTTATCCAGTGTATAGGATAAATCTGATCTATCAGTCTCGCTGTTCTCCAGTGTATAGGATAAATCTGATCTATCAGTCTCGCTGTTCTCCAGTGTATAGGATAAATCTGATCTATCAGTCTCGCTGTTCTCCAGTGTATAGGCTAAATCTGATCTATCAGTCTCGCTGTTCTCCATTGTATAGGATCAATCTGATCTATCAGTCTCGCTGTTCTCCAGTGTATAGGATAAATCTGATCTATCAGTCTCGCTGTTCTCCAGTGTATAGAGTAAATTTGATCTATGAGGTTCGCTGTTCTCCAGTGTATAGGGTAAATCTGATCTATAAGTTTCGCTTTTCTCCAGTGTATAGAATAAATCTGATCTATCAGTCTCGCTGTTCTCCAGTGTATAGGATAAATCTGATCTACCAGTCTCACTCTTCTCAAGTGTATAGGATAAATCTGATCTATCAGTCTCGCTGTTCTCCAGTGTATAGGGTAAATCTGATCTATCAGTCTCAATCTTCTCCAGTGTATAAGATTAATTTGATCTATTGGTCTCGCTGTTCTCCAGTGCATAGGATAAATCTGATCTATCAGTCTCGCTGTTCTCCAGTGTATAGGATAAATCTGATCTATCGGTTTCGCTCTTGTCCAGTGTATAGGATAAATCTGATCTATCAGTTTCGCTGTTCTCCAGTGTATAGGATAAATCTGATCTATCAGTCTCGCTGTTCTCCAGTGTATAGGATAAATCTGATCGATCAATCTCGGTGTTCTCCATTGTATAGGATAAATCTGATCTATCAGTCTCACTCTTCTCCAGTGTATAGGATTAATCTGATCTATCAGTCTCGCTGTTCTCCAGTGTATAGGGTAAATTTGATCTATAAGTCTCGCTGTTCTCCAGTGTATAGGGTAAATCTGATCTATAAGGTTCGCTGTTCTCCAGTGTATAGTATAAATCTGATCTATCAGTCTCGCTGTTCTCCAGTGTATAGGATAAATCTGATCTGTCAGTCTCACTCTTCTCCAGTGTATAGGATATATCTGATCTATCAGTCTCGCTGTTCTCCAGTGTATAGGGTAAATTTGATCTATAAGGCTCGCTATTCTCCAGTATATAGGGTAAATCTGATCTATAAGGCTCGCTGTTCTCCAGGGTATAGGGTAAATCTGATCTATAAGGCTCGCTGTTCTACAGTGTATAGGGTAAATCTGATCTATACGGCTCGCTGTTCTCCCGTGTATAGGATACATCTGATCTATCAGTCTCGCTGTTCTCCAGTGTATAGGGTAAATCTCATCTATAAGGCTCGCTGTTCTCCAGTGTATGGGATAAATCTGATCTATCACTCTCGCTGTTCTCCAGTGTATAGGATAAATCTGATCTATTTCAGTCTCGCTGTTCTTCAGTTTATAGGATAAATCTGATCTATCAGTCTCGCTGTTATCCAGTGTATAGGATAAATCTGATCTATCAGTCTCGCTGTTCTCCAGTGTATAGGATAAATCTGATCTATCAGTCTCGCTGTTCTCCAGTGTATAGGATAAATCTGATCTATCATTCTCGCTGTTCTCCAGTGTATAGGATAAATCTGATCTATCAGCCTCGCTGTTCTCCAGTGTATAGGGTAAATCTGATGTATATGGCTCGCTGTTCTCCAGGGTATAAAGTAAATCTGATCTATAAGGCTCGCTGTTCTCCAGTGTATAGGGTAAATCTGATCTATAAGGCTCGCTGTTCTCCCGTGTATAGGATAAATCTGATCTATCAGTCTCGCTCTTCTCCAGTGTATAGGATAAATCTGATATATCGGTTTCGCTCTTGTCCAGTGTATAGGATAAATCTGATCTATCAGTCTCGCTGTTCTCCAGTGTATAGGATAAATCTGATCTATCAGTCTCGCTGTTCTCCAGTGTATAGGATAAATCTGATCTATCAGTCTCGCTGTTCTCCAGTGTATAGGATAATTCTGATCTATCAGTCTCGCTGCAGTGTATAGGATAAATCTGATCTATCAGTCTCGCTGTTCTCCAGTGTAAAGATTGTGGATACCATAGTTTTTGTAAGGTTAAATACCAATATAAATCAGCTCAGTCGAATCAAACAGATAAATAGATATGGTCAATTCTGTCAAAACAGCGGGGCCGCCTGGCTCTGGCGATCATCAGTGGTTTTAACTTCTCTCTCGTCACACGAGCGCAAAGCCAGAGTGAGCTGAGCATTTGATCGTTTCTGCCGGCGAAGTAATCGCCAAGCGTCATAGATATACAGACGGAATACTTACCGTTGAACATTTATTGGTGGTAATTGAAATCACTCTTCAGTAAACTCGGACAATGGACAACCATAATGGCACTGGACATGATATCAAGCGTACCGGTATACGGATGTTAAATGGTTAATTATGGTCGCTATGACTGGCGCTTCTGATGGAGATGTGCGACCTCAGGTTGATGTCAGTCCCCTCAAGCTAACCAATTTTACTGCTGCACGGAGAAATCTCGCGAGTTCGAGATTGAATGCCCGTCATTTTACAGCTTCCATTTTGAAAAATTGTCACATCACCTGGTCGTCAAATGAAGACACACCTATTTTTGAGACAAATAAAGTGGGGGATTTGGTTTAATTTCATACCGGGTAGGCCCTACTCAAGGTTATTTGACTCAAGACAAATAAAGCGGTCGCTGGACGCCATCAGACCATGTATGTAATATGGAAAATCAGTCAGTCACGTGGTCGCTAAAGGCAGTTGTTCGCTGTATATGGGTGGTCGTCCGAGCAGGTTTGACTGAATAGCCTACAAACCGTTTAGAGGGCGATTGCTCTTTTGCGCGCGAAACTGACTAGTGACGACAAGTGGGGGAAGCTCAGCAATTGACAAACGCTAATGCTATGCCATTCTCATGGCGTTCGATTGTATGGTGTCAGAAATGGTGAATACAACGTCCGATTGTATGGTGTCAGAAATGGTGAATACAACGTCCGATTGTATGGTGTCAGAAATGGTGAATACAACGTCCGACTGTATGGTGTCAGAAATGGTGAATACAACGTCCGATTGTGTGGTGTCAGAAATGGTGAATACAACGTACGATTGTATGGTATCAGAAATGGTGAATACAATGGCCGATTGTGTGGTGTCAGAAATGGTGAATACAACGGCCGATTGTATGGTGTCAGAAATGGTGAATACAACGTCCGATTGTGTGGTGTCAGAAATGGCGAATACAACGTTCGATTGTATGGTGTCAGAAATGGTGAATACAACGTCCGATTGCATGGTGTCGGAAATGGTGAATACAACTTCCGATTGTATGGTGTCAGAAATGGTGAATACAACGTCCGATTGTATGGTGTCAGAAATGGTGAATACAACGTCCGATTGCATGGTGTCAGAAATGGTGAATACAACGTCCTATTGCATGGTGTCAAAAATGATGAATACAACTTCCGATTGTATGGTGTCGGAAATGGTGAATACAACGTGCGATTCTATGGTATCAGAAATGGTGAATACAACGCCCGATTGTATGGGGTCAGAAATGGTGAGCACAACGTCCGATTGTATGGTATCAGAAATGGTGACTACAACGCCCTATTGTATGGTGTCAGAAATGGTAAATACAACGTCCGATTGTATGGTGTCAGAAATGGTGAATACAACGTCCGATTGTATGGTGTCAGAAACGCCCGATTGTATGCTGTCAGAAATGGTGAATACAACGTCCGATTGTATGGTGTCAGAAATGGTGAATACAACGTCCGATTGTATGGTGTCAGAAATGGTGAATACAACGTCCGATTGCATGGCGTCGGAAATGGTGAATACAACGTCCGATTGTATGGTGTCAGAAATGGTGAATACAACGTTCGATTGTATGGTGTCAGAAATGGTGAATACAACGTTCGATTGTATGGTGTCGGAAATGGTGAATACAACGTCCGATTGTATGGTGTCAGAAATGGTGAATACAACGTCCGATTGTATGGTGTCAGAAATGGTGAATACAACGTACTATTGCATGTTGTCGAAAATGGTGAATACAACTTCCGATTGTATGGTGTCGGAAATGATGAATACAACGTCCGATTCTATGGTATCAGAAATGGTGAATACAACGCCCGATTGTATGGTGTCAGAAATGGTGAGCACAACGTCCGATTGTATGGTATCAGAAATGGTGACTGCAACGCCCTATTGTATGGTGTCAGAAATGGTAAATACAACGTCCGATTGTATGGTGTCAGAAATGGTGAATACAACGTCCGATTGTATGGTGTCAGAAACGCCCGATTGTATGCTGTCAGAAATGGTGAATACAACTTCCGATTGTATGGTATCAAAAATGGTGAATACAATGTCCGATTGTTTGGTGTCAGAAATGATGAATACAACGTCCGATTGTATGGTGTCAGAAATGGTGAATACAACGTCCGATTGCATGGCGTCGGAAATGGTGAATACAACGTCCGATTGTATGGTGTCAGAAATGGTGAATACAACGTTCGATTGTATGGTGTCAGAAATGGTGAACACAACGTTCGATTGTATGGTGTCGGAAATGGTGAATACAACGTCCGATTGTATGGTGTCAGAAATGGTGAATACAACGTCCGATTGCATGGTGTCAGAAATGGTGAATACAACGTACTATTGCATGGTGTCGAAAATGGTGAATACAACTTCCGATTGTATGGTGTCGGAAATGATGAATACAACGTCCGATTCTATGGTATCAGAAATGGTGAATACAACGCCCGATTGTATGGTGTCAGAAATGGTGAGCACAACGTCCGATTGTATGGTATCAGAAATGGTGACTGCAACGCCCTATTGTATGGTGTCAGAAATGGTAAATACAACGTCCGATTGTATGGTGTCAGAAATGGTGAATACAACGTCCGATTGTATGGTGTCAGAAACGCCCGATTGTATGCTGTCAGAAATGTTGCATAAAACGTCCGATTGTATGGTGTCAGAAATGGTGAATACAACGTCCGATTGTTTGGTGTTAGAAATGGTGAATACAACGTCCGATTGTATGGTGTCAGAAATGGTGAATACAACGTCCGATTGCATGGTTTCAGCAATGGTGAATACAACGTCCTATTGCATGGTGTCGGAAATGGTGAATACAACGTCCGATTGTATGGTGTCAGAAATGGTGAATACAACGTTCGATTGTATGGTGTCAGAAATGGTGAATACAACGTTCGATTGTATGATGTCAGAAATGGTGAATACAACGTCCGATTGTATGGTGTCAGAAATGGTGAATACAACGTCCGATTGCATGGTGTCAGAAATGGTGAATACAACGTCCTATTGCATGGTGTCGAAAATGGTGAATACAACTTCCGATTGTATGGTGTCGGAAATGATGAATACAACGTCCGATTCTATGGTATCAGAAATGGTGAATACAACGCCCGATTGTATGGTGTCAGAAATGGTGAGCACAACGTCCGATTGTATGATATCAGAAATGGTGACTACAACGCCCTATTGTATGGTGTCAGAAATGGTAAATACAACGTCCGATTGTATGGTGTCAGAAATGGTGAATACAACGTCCGATTGTATGGTGTCAGAAACGCCCGATTGTATGCTGTCAGAAATGGTGAATACAACGTCCGATTGTTTGGTGTTAGAAATGGTGAATACAACGTCCGATTGTATGGTGTCAGAAATGGTGAATACAACGTCCGATTGCATGGTGTCAGCAATGGTGAATACAACGTCCTATTGCATGGTGTCGGAAATGGTGAATACAACGTCCTATTGCATGGCGTCGGAAATGGTGAATACAACGTCCGATTGTATGGTGTCAGAAATGGTGAATACAACGTCCGATTGTATGGTGTCTGAAATGGTGAATACAACGCCCGATTGTACGATGTCAGAAATGGTGAATACAACGTCCGATTGTATGGTGTAAGAAATGGTGAATACAACGTCCGATTGTATGGTGTCAGAAATGGTGAATGCAACGTGCGATTGTATGGTATCAGAAATGGTGAATACAACGTCCGATTGTATGGTGTCAGAAATGTTGAATACAACGTCCGGTCGTATGGTGTCAGAAATGGTGAATACAACGCCCGATTGTATGGTGTCAGAAATGGTGAATACAACGCCCGGTTGTATGGCGTCAGAAATGGTGAACACAACGTCCGATTGTATGTTGTCAGAATTGGTGAATACAACGTCCTATTGCATGGTGTCGAAAATGGTGAATACCACTTCCGATTGTATGGTGTCGGAAATGATGAATACAACGTCCGATTCTATGGTATCAGAAATGGTGAATACAACGCCCGATTGTATGGTGTCAGAAATGGTGAGCACAACGTCCGATTGTATGGTATCAGAAATGGTGACTACAACGCCCTATTGTATGGTGTCAGAAATGGTAAATACAACGTCCGATTGTATGGTGTCAGAAATGGTGAATACAACGTCCGATTGTATGGTGTCAGAAACGCCCGATTGTATGCTGTCAGAAATGGTGAATACAACGTCCGATTGTTTGGTGTTAGAAATGGTGAATACAACGTCCGATTGTATGGTGTCAGAAATGGTGAATACAACGTCCGATTGCATGGTGTCAGCAATGGTGAATACAACGTCCTATTGCATGGTGTCGGAAATGGTGAATACAACGTCCTATTGCATGGCGTCGGAAATGGTGAATACAACGTCCGATTGTATGGTGTCAGAAATGGTGAATACAACGTCCGATTGTATGGTGCCTGAAATGGTGAATACAACGCCCGATTGTACGGTGTCAGAAATGGTGAATACAACGTCCGATTGTATGGTGTCAGAAATGGTGAATACAACGTCCGATTGTATGGTGTCAGAAATGGTGAATGCAACGTGCGGTTGTATGGTATCAGAAATGGTGAATACAACGTCCGATTGTATGGTGTCAGAAATGTTGAATACAACGTCCGGTCGTATGGTGTCAGAAATGGTGAATACAACGCCCGATTGTATGGTGTCAGAAATGGTGAATACAACGCCCGGTTGTATGGCGTCAGAAATGGTGAACACAACGTCCGATTGTATGTTGTCAGAATTGGTGAATACAACGTCCGATTGTATGGCGTCAGAAATGGTGAATACAACGTCCGTGTCAGAAATGGTGATACACGGGCAGTTTAGGAGGTTACACACTCTGATAATGGGAGAATGACGCTATAAGCTGAAAACGTCTATCAGTATATAGGGGGAACGGGTTACACGGCGTCTTCTACATGACCAGTGGCCATCGTACCAGGGGTGAGTGTCCCAGGACATCCATTCATCCATCATATATAATCGAGCGATACACCAGTAAATATGTTAAGTGCCGTATCTATGTATTTTTTTTCAAATTAGATGTGGTAGGATTCATTGGTAAAAATAATAACAGTTATTTTAGGAAATATACATCGCGGCACTTTCACTCTCCGAATGTCTGTATAAACAGTATAAATCGGTAAACTGTTTACCTAATGTTCATCCTACGATAACAGCTTCAAATGTTATTCATCGTTTTTATTATAAAAATTGAGTACCCGCCATATTTGCTGGTGTTTTGCTCGATGATATATGATGTCTTCAGCTTGCATGGAGTTGTTTCAATGACGGAGCTTCCCCTACTCGACGTCACTATAGGCATTTTGGCGCGAAACAGCAGGCGCGAAACGACCTTTAGGAGTCCAATCCGACATTCATTTCAATAAAGTTATCTTATCTTATGAACCAGTCATCCATAAAACAACGGCGTAGATCGTTTTGGTCAAGGTGAATGAGGAAATTAAAGGATTTTTGCCAAGAGCTGTTTTGAATCCAGATGTCGATATCCGAGTAACCCGATTATTGGTTTTGATAGCGTTTAACAGGTATTTCTTCTCCAGCGTGCTGGATGTTTATTTCTTGCTCACCAATTTAAATAGTCACCTTAAGAAATTTCAATCGGCAGGATGTCGAACAGGTAATCGATGTTCGGAATTGTGCGGATGGCCTGACTGATAAGCGGATCCGTTTAGAGTCTTTTACGAACTCGTATGCCAGTAAAAAATTCTGCCAATCAGCCATGCCAATGATTTATTCCTGGAGACCCTATCAATCGAAATTTATTATCGCATTTCTCTAAGTGACTATTTAAACAAGCGGGAGGAAAATGAACACCTAGCCCGCTGGACAGAGAATACCTTCGATATTAACGCTAGCACAACATCGAAGTCAAACGCAGATCGAGATACTCGGATAAGGACATCTAGATTCAAAGCGAGTCACCGGCAACTGCGATTACTGCTCGTCGTAGGCCTACTAATGTATTGGGCCAAACATACACAGGCCGATCTCGAGCACAGGCGAATTTGACTAGATTCGCTCAGATTCTTCTGGTGAATTATTTATTATGTATAGATCCGACATTCTGCAGCCAATCGTTTTCCTACTATTTCCGAGTCGATCTGTGATGTGATATGGGCTCTCTCTTAGCCTACCTGATACCAGCCGTGTAATATGTTCGTCATAGATCTATTCTGTAAATTAGTATAAGATCGAAAGCCCGGTGGACTAGATCGTGTCCCTAATTAAAATTCCAATCGTCTCAGATTGAAATGTCAATATTTCTGTGCGATCGAAATTATTTTCAATCTATCAGATTGAAAAAGAACAGAAGCAACCTATGCTATGTAGACTGAAAAATCAATCAAATAGATTCTGATGAACTGAAATAGATCGATTTTCAATCGAAAACGATTGGTCACTGATTTCAATCTATTATTTAAGATAGGCCTAGTGTGATTCTGGGCAGAATATTTCAGACTCAGCTGTGAATATCCGAACAAGTATGAAACAGAAATCAATACACGGACGGTATATAAGGAGTTTACTCAAAGCGAACACTTAAAAATGAAAACTAAGTACACTCAGGCCTTCTCACTGACAGATAGATATGTAACGTGTACGAGCAGGACCAGTCGTAGTGTTTGGAAGAAAACGAATCAATAACCGGGATTGCCCACTGGCATTCTGGCCGTCACCGTCGTTAACCCCTTCACTAGTAAAGATCCGGGGCTCGAAGAGATGATCACAACCGTACAAGGATGACTGACTCGAATGTAAAGGTCTATTATAGTATATTCTGCACAAGTCGTATACGCGGTTACAAATAATAACGTAGAACCGCGTGGCTTAGAATGTCTAAGGAGATGTAACGTTATGATATTTACACATATGTACAGACACTAAGAGAGTGTAGGCAAATAAACTTGATGGATATATACACGTGATGCAAGAGGATGTGTGCACACAAGTTAACGGATACATACACTTGGGGTGTGCATGTAAGGTTCACGGATACATACACTTGGTGTGTGCACGTAAGGTTCACGGATACGTGCCCCCGAGAGAGTGTGTGCATATAGAGTTAATGTATCCCTAGTGTATATGTGGATAATAGACGATGATGTGTGCAGTTTAGGCTTGATGTTATATGGTAATAATATATATGAGAGTGTATGCATATAACTTTATAGTTAATATAGTGCTTAAATGCGCGATAAGGGCGGCCTGGCTGCTGGCCCTTCTCTTCTGGGGATAAGGGCGGCCTGGCTGCTGGCCCTTCTCTTCCGTCGTTGGAACGTTATGGATATAACGCTCTCTCCAGGGATGGCACCCAGTCGTTGGAACGTTAAGGATATAACGCTCTCTCCAGATAAGACACCCAGTCGTTGAAACGTCAAGGCCCGTTGGAACGTTACGGCGGTAACGTTCTCCACAATAGATATATACCCTCAGGCGTTGGAACGTCACGGCAGTGACGCTCTCTCCAGATATAGCACCAAGTCGCTGAAACGTCACGGCCCGTTGGAACGTTACGGCGGTAACGTTCTCTCCAGAGACGACCCCCAGTCGTTGGAACGTCACGGCGGTGACGCTCTCTCCAGAGACCGTCAGGACAATTACATGGGTATATAATGTGCTATTACTCTTTCATTTGGTACCGATGAAACATCGTACGGTACGTTCAGATTTCACGTCTAATCGACGTTTCAGAAATCTGTCTGTGCTGTGCCTTGGCTGGACTGTACAGGCTGTAAGTCTGTAATTAGTGACCCTGCAGATTTCACGTCTAATCGACGTTTCAGAAATCTGCCTGTTCTGTGCTTTGTCTTCTCTTTACTGTCTGTAAACCTTGTTACCACTTTTACATCGGTGAAAGGAAGCCCGTCTTCTGTAACGTGTGATAAATACACGTGTCCTCTGGAACCTGTATTCTGTTACTACTTTTACATCGATAAAAGCTGGCCCACCTGCTCCATACCTTCATGCGTGATAAATACGCATTTCTTCCCTGTGTAATCTGTGGTCTGTGCTTCTTCCTGGTGTGATCTGGGTGCTGTTTATTTCTTGGGTGCTCGGTGTGCTGTATCTTTCTGTCCTGTACGATGTTCTGTACTCCTCTCTTTCCCTGCTGGACGCCGTTCGTGTAGCCGACTACTCGACCCTGTTTGCTGGGCCCCCGGAATACACGGTTTACCGACGTTTCTTGATGAAAGCAGCACGCCCGCCTGTACTTGATTTGCTTCGCCCGGCCGTAATCACGGTGCTCGTTTTCGCCCGTATAGCGTTGCACAGCCGTTTGCGTCGTTGTATTATGGCAGTGGAAGTTTGGCTTATTTCTCCCTGTGTTTAGTGCAGTTGTATATTTCTCGGGGTGAGGGAATTCCTGACTTAGCATATATACCGCTTCACGGTCAACAAATCGACACAAATATTGTGGCTAGTCCCAGTGCAGCGAGATAGCCCAGCAATAATGTCGAAATTATCAACCTACTGGTACATAGATCTAAAAGTCCTATTTTATACTGAAGTTAGATCATGCAAGTTGCCTAAATGTGCTACAGGCAAACACATGTCTCATTACAGTATCACCCATGGTCCCAAAACTACATACATACAACACAAACACAATGTCGTGTTCCCTAAACTATAGTGTAACCACAAAACACGTTTCCACCTGAAGATGCGAGCCGGCAAATTCTGGCGTGTTTGTTACAGGTTACACTAACTACAGGATTTACAAGCTTTTAGATTCCCAGGCCAAAAACAACTGCATTACGGCTCAACCGTAAATTATGCCAAAAATCAAGGAGTTACAGGCTGACCTGGCGTGTGTTCCTCCAGCACTTTCTTTCTAGTCTGTCCTCGATCTCTACGTCAGCTCAAGCTTATATAGGGCTACCGCACTTCCGTGAACCACGGCCAATCACAGTCGACGACACCAGCGCCCTCTTTACTGTCACTTGAACCACATCTTCCCGAACCGTTTATATAGACCTCGCTGAATAAATCTGGCTATGGAAGAACAAACCATAATTCATAACTAACGTAATTGTCAAATATCAGCTTCCAACTCGGTCTGGTAAACGAGAAATACAGGTGCATGCATTTCCGAAATCTGTCCTGCTCGATGTGACGACACGGGTCAAGGTCGTTCTTTCCACATTCCAGCGCAGTACACGGTCCTGATTCAATCTGTTCTATACACGAACGGGTAACCGTTACACTGCCCCCGACTTTCAAATC
>JAVTVY010014444.1:0-68034 GCA_036873755.1 Hanleya hanleyi
TGGATAGGGCCGTGATGTCTCCCGTTCCGTGATACGGCTCTCTGGATAGGGCCCGTGATTCCTTGGAATCCCGGTCCCTGTAGGCCTTTGGCTTGTCCGACTCCCGGCGTCCGGTATAGGGCCGTGACTCCGTGCCGTGGAACCGGTGAGCTGTGCTTGAGCCGGGGTCCCGCTGTAGTGGTGGAGTCCGTGATCTTGATTCTCGGACTGCCTTCTTCGCCGTGTCCGTCTGTGTCTCCGGGGTACGGCGGTTCTTTGGGGACTTGGATGAACGGGAGTTGGTATCCGAGGACTCGCTTTGATCCGTGTCTGTGACGGGGCTGTCTAGTAGAGTCCGTGTCAGCAATCTAGCCGGTGCAGTAGAAGTAAACCGTATAGCCGTGGCTTGGGCTTGACTGGTCTGCACTTTGCCTATTCTCTCGGTATCCCGGTAGTCCCTGTATGCTCTTGGCTTGACGGGGTCTCGGAGTTCTGCATTGGGCCGTGATCTCTCAGAGCCATGGTCCCGTATGCTGATCTAAAGTCCGTGGCCTGTAGGTGTGGACTCCCGGTGAGACGTAGACTCTCGGCGTACTGGATAAGTCCGAACTTCATAGGTCCGTGTCGTTCTCCGTTCCGCGGTACGGCTCCGGGCCGTAGTACCGCCTCTGGAAGTAACCTCTCTCTCCGATGGTCGGGTCCGAGGTGCTCTGCAGTCGGAGTCCCGGCGCTCTGTGGTGTCGAGGTCCTTGGTAGTCCCGGTCTGTGCTCCGGACTGTAGACTTGTCCACCGTTCCCGCTTGAAGGCCCAGGGTACGGCTCTTTGCCGGGTCCCGGTTCTTCACCAGGTCCCGGTTGGAAGACTTGTCTTTCTTGAGTTGCGGAGGCTTGGATGAACGGGAACTGTAATCCGAGGTCTGCCCAGATCCGTAGTTGTAATGGCTCCGGTATAGAGTCCGTAACTCATCTTCTCCGGTGAACTTGAACTAGGCCGTGCTTGGGTCTGTAACTTGTTCACCGTCTTGAAATGTAGCTCCAGGGTACTGCTCTTCGCCGTGGAGCGGTGATCCTGTGTCCGTGATCTGTACTGTTTCACGGGACTGTTGTGAAGATTCCACTGGCAACAGTATCGATCAATGATAAGTTGCTGGTAGGAAAACTTCGTTTACAGCCAAGTCGTTGAAGAGGGCCTGAGTAGCTTGCTTCTCAGCTGGACATCTTGCCAGGTCAGTGGCCGCTCTCCAGAGTTGACTGCGTCGCCATAGGATAGCTATGCCAGGTCACGTCGTCCCAGTCTGCACATTCACGGCATGTCACTTGACTGTAAACACACCTGTGCCCTGCACTTGAAAACAAAGAAAAATGCAAGTCTTTAACTGGTTAAAACTGACGACATGATTCGTTCCTTATAGATCTTTATAGCTGGGCGACTACGTTGGTTCATAATGAACTCACGGGAGAAAAAAATAACCCTAGAGTGCGTCTACAACAATCCAAAAGTTACTGTTTACAGGAGCTCTTTCAAAACAGGTCTTGTCACCAAGACTGCAAAGGAAAAAGAGTGATGGACATGCGCGGAGTGCACGCCACCTGGCGGACGATCGACGCAGCGATCAAGGGAGATAATTTTGTTTGCAGGAGATCTCCAAATGGAGGATATTGGCATTTAAGTGATAACAGGTGAAGATTTGAGACACAAACGTCATAATTTATAACTTCTGTGAGTTGGTCCCCTGACTGACAAAAGAAGGGATACTTTGAGGAATAATAAAACACTAATAATATATCTGGCGTCCTCTGCCAGTTAGACAATATGATTAGCATCAAATCTGGAAATGTCTGAAGTCTTATCAATATCTCCTACTTGTTCGGTACTTTCATAAATTCTGACCAATTGCCAAGGCAGCTTCAACTCATGAAGGACATCTATGGTTTGCCTTTGGCATTGTCAGTTGAGGTATCTTCCTGTGAACATGGACTCCGGAGATAGCGATGAGTCACTCCATGGGTAAAATGACAATGAATGAATGATTCAGGGGAAGTAACTTTTTACCCCTGAATCATTATCTCGCACTAACTGTAACCATGAATGCAGTTATGTTCTCGAATCTAATCAGCGACAAGTCAGATAAGGAGCTTATTCCTTTTAGGATTTAATCAGATTGACTGGATCTGATTTTAATCTAATTGGTTGAATCTGAATGATTCAGGGGAGGTAACTTGTCAACCCTGAAGTATTAACTCCTGTTAATTGTATCAACCATGAACGTACTATGTTCTCAAATCTCAACCAGCGACCAGGCAGACAAGGAGCTTTTTCCCAGATTGGGTTTTAGGGTCATTCCATGAAATGGGATCAACACAAAGCACTCAAATTTAAAACCAGAGAATTTCCCAAAATATTACACTAATTTGGAAGACATTTATTCCTATTTAATGCCAGATACAGGTAAATATACATAAGATAACATCTTAGTTATATGTACACCCTTTACTTTCTGAGGACCATCATCGTCAGCATATGAGGACACCCACGGACCCCAAAAATTTATTTTATTTGCACTGATGTGCATAAACAACTTAAAGTATTGATTTGGCTCGTCTTTCAATTTATTTTAGTTTTTTTCATATCGGTCATCCTTAAATGCCAGTTCTGGATGCATGAAACCCTCAAAATTCAGGTACATGTAGCAAACTTACCACATGGTGTCCTCTTTTGTTACTTACCTTACCTCTTACCAGTCACCAAGAAAAGGTGGCCATTCAGTGGTCATTCAGAACTATTTTCGAGCTGGGCTAATCTTGTCTATTATATTGATCCAAATAGGACAGGATTTTGATGTGTCCTTACAGCTGTAGTCGGAATATACTTTTATGTCTCGCTTTCGTGTCCACTTCCATGTACATGTAGTTTCATTCACCACCCTCGGCCTGCATTTTACTTATTTCTTTGCATGAATTACAATGTGCAGCAATGGAACCCAATATTTGTGACATGGTTGGTTGAGCCACTTTAGGGTAGGAGCCGTACTATGAGGCAGTTGCATAAAATAGAGTTCGATGTCGACAAAGTATGGTTATTGCACATGCTGTATGCAAATGGACGCAAAGTCATTTGTGTCCCTAGGCCTGTTACACGTGCCACTTGATTGGTGCATGTACATTCTAAGCAACTCCAAACAACCTTTGAGATTTACTTTTCTAACATTTTGATCATGTTTTGATCCTATTTGACGCGATTAACATGTTATGTGGTGAATTGCATATAGTTTGGTGTCCCCCGTTACATGTGCAACTTCAATATTTTATGTTCCCTCTCAAATTGTAGAACCGAATATTATCTGTTCTCTTATGTTTTCCGAATCTCTGTATATCAATAATATGCCTGACTTAGTGCAGCCCATCTTCATTTTATCCAGCCAATTTCTATGTTCCCACTTTGAACCTGCCTTGATTTATGTGACCCCTTCAGCGTTCAAAATCCGAGGTGTAAATTTCACCATCTAACGACAGAAGAACCAATAAGAACATACACATCGATTGCGAGTGAAGTCACATAGATGACATCATCCTCTATTAGCGGCGTCCTTCCTCCTAATATGGTGCCCACTAATTAGGTCAGCCAATCAATAACGCTCTTGTGCGACCCATTTCGAATTTCAAATGTTTTCGAGGTCAGTGACGTCTCGTGTCTATTTATAAGTTATTTGAACATTGAAGGGGTCCAGATATATCAAGGCATGTTCGAAGTGGGAACGTAGAAATTGTCTGGATAAAAATGAAGATGAGTGCAGCCATGAACTGACATCTTTTCAAAATTGGTTTGCATGTCACACTTTGATTCTCCTATTTCATGGATTGACCCACTAATCAGACTGACTGGATCTGATTTTAATCATATTGACAACTAGACTGATCACTGATCCATCTCCATCACTCGCCTAACTTTCTCCCCCAGGAGAGTTATTGATCACTCTCCTGGAAAATGAAAATGTATTGGAGAGTAATACTGACAAGAGTGAATCGCTCTCGCAATACAAAATCTAGGAGAGTGATTCACGGCTCTCGCAAATTTTACATACACGAGCGACTGATGTTGCTTTCTCACACTCTAATCTCAAGGAAGAAAATGTCATATATAACAACCTGAACCAGCAAGGAAATGTAAGATGAATCTAGCTGTGTTCTGGTCTTGTTTCGTCTCCCCGCTGTAGAACACCAATGTGGTAATGGCTGACGTGGTGAGGACTGTCCGAGCATCTGAAAATCAGATACACCTCACAGATTAATTTATCATCACAATTATATGCATATGACATACCAATATTATGTTTTCGATGTTTTCAGGGTAGTGCATCACCGCATATTATACATATTCACATCTCAAGTTAAATACTACACTAACGTTTCTTGACCTAATGAACAGAGCCAATTTTTCAAACTGGGAGATGCCCGTGATGTCATACAACCAATCAAGATAGGAGCTTGCCAACACCGTGCATCGAGGATTTTCTTTGATGTCTGCCCGTGTGATTTCCAAACATGGCACAAGTGGTGGTTGTATTGATGTTAATTTCTTTCGAATAGCCAATCAGATTCGAATTTTAAAAAGGTCATACATTGCACTTCTCCAAATATAGACCACGGAATATTTATAGAGCTATGACATCACCATCCCATATTCTGATCAGATGAGTTATGTTCAGCCAAGGCAAAACGTGTGGTGTTCGACTTGGATATGCGAAGATGAGATTACATGACATTACAAATATTATGTTCATCAATCTGATTACAGCTGATATATAACCGGGTAACGTCAATATCAGTTTCCTAGTTTTAATGAGGGCGATTTTCATACAAAATTGAGGTTCTCTCCCGATGCTATTCGGAGCTTGTTGGGATTTACAAGCTTGAATCAAGTTTTGAAATATTTTTGAGTTTTTGTGAAGGAATCTGGGCGGAATTCTGTAATCCCTGGATGAAATGGAACTGTAGATGTACATTGTAGGTTAGGACCCACTTCTGGCAATGGATCAGTTGCACATTACTGAGATAACAAAGAAGAGTCTTGTCTGTTAACGGACCTGCAACTTCAGCTGATCAGCTACTGGGTGGTATCATTTCACTTTGCACTATCTATTAACCCAGGATAATATGTTGAACTGGTGGTAACTGACGTAATTTTATACATACTTGTATGTACTATATGTTTCCACAGTTCAACGAAAGTGTCATTATGCTAGGAATAATGCATAGTTTGACAAATATTACATGAAAATATGCCAGCTATCCCCTGGTCAAAATAGTCTGGTGGGTTAATAGATACATGTAGGGCAAAGTGAAGTTATATCATCCATTAGCTGATCAGCTGAAGGCACAGGTCACTGAACAGACAGGCCCTTCTTTGTTCTCTCAATAATGTGCAACTGAGCCATTATCTTTGTTCTTGGAAGTTTTGTTCATTAATCTCTCACCGTGTTCAGCCATGTCAACAGTTACACCTTTGTTCAGAAAACTAAATACTGCAGGTACCTGAATGGTAGGTAAAGTTTGCAACAATCTCCACATTGTCATCATCAGACAACACATCAGATTCCTCCTCTGCCGTCGTTATATTTCCATTGTAAATAACCAGGAATGCATCAGGATTAGACAACTGGAGCACATCCAGATGAAATGTGATAAATGTGGCAGAGCCCTTAATCAGGTACCAGACACATGAGGTGTTGGGCATGGACTGATTAGGGAAGCTTGGCGAGCTCAGATTTCCCTCTGTTTTGTTCAGTATTCCTCCACATGACTCGCAGTCTGAAATGAAACCAAAAAAAAATAGTTCGGTGAAATTAGTTTGATAAATATTTCAATCATTTACCATGTTTACAGTTCAGATTTCATCTCAATTAAATGAAATGTTTTTATTTACAGATTAATGTGATGTATAAACTCCCCTTATCAAGCTAAATGTAATCATTTTGAATATATGCATTAAATAACACCAATCTAATAAAAATTAAATCTTATCTGCTCCCCCACTTGGATATGTCGCTAGCAGCATCTAACCGGCTTGCAGTAACGCGAGTGTCAAGCAACCCCGATCTCTTCATAGTGCTTTGAAGGGAACATAATGGTAAGTGCTTTCTGGTTGGCTCAGCAGAATCACACGCCAAGCTGTTGCCGCCCTATCACCAGATTGGCACCATAATGCAGAGTAGAATTATGGACTGGTCCTTGGTGTAAACCTTGGGTTAAAGCAGAGACCATGACCCTATCCCCCTCCCCGACTGCAAGTAAAGTAGTTAAAATGTAGCCGTGATGTCATAAGACTATTAAAGATTCATGAGCTGGGCGCTCTGAACACCAAATTCAATTGAAATCAGTAAGATCCTACGCAGCGACATATATACGATTGGGAAGCATTGATAGGATATTAATTTACATGTATTAAGGTTGTAAATAACACTTGATCATGTTGATGGTAGATGTGTCACATTGGTGGGAAAATTGAGTAATTATGACAATTACTGTTCTGCTCAAAAAGAAAGAGAGAACGAGCAGATAAAGAGAGAGAGAATTAAGGTTGAAGGTCGCGTTCAGCAACATTTCAGCTATATAGTGACGATCAGACAAAAAATATTCTGAGCAAAATCAAGTTGATACCCTAGCAATCTGGAAGTGAATACAACACATTAAAAACATGTACACATTAAAATTTGTACAACAAACTGATTTTTCTCAAATAACCTAAAATACAATCTTCTTTTACCCGGTTAAAAAGATCTTCTGAAGCAGCTGCTCGATAAAAAGAATCTCTTACCATCTTAATGTTACCTCATGATAAATTTACTACATAATGACATTCCGAACATCATAGCTCCGAATGTTGAGCGAGATTTTGAAAACCATGTGGAGATCTAATGTGACGTCACTGATATCACGGCACGCTGACGTCACTTCAGATAACATCTTCACTTCAGTTGCCTTTGCATGTTTGTTCTAGACAGGATTTTTTTTCAGTCAAATTTCCATGACTTTACATGGGCTTTTATGTCAAATTTCCATGACTTAAATGACTTTATGTCAAATTTCTATGACTTTACATGGGCTTTTATGTCAAATTTCCATGACTTAGATGACCTTTTATGTCAAACTTCTATGTCTTTTTCACATTAATTTGTCCATATTAATAAGTTATATGCCTGTGAAGTTTGGAAATAATTAAAGAAATGGAATTAAATGTAAAATGCAGAATAATTATCTCCCTTCCTACAGATTTATCTCCCTTGCTTGTATTATCCCTTGAACCCATTTACAAGTTCTCAGGGTCTTTATTGGCAGATATATATCAAAGGACTTGGATTCCATATTAAAATGTTACGAGGTCATGTGAATAGATCATGTGACTAGTCAAGCCATCACTGGTAGATTTAAACAACACCTCATTGGGACATAATAATACGCACCAGTTAGATTTGAGACAGGAGTTTGGAGCATTCCGATCACTTTTCAATTCTGTTTTATATCTCGGTTGAACATAGCGATAAAAAAAGCTCTATAGATCATTTCTCCAGTTACATGTAGAGCAAGTATACGAAAAGTAGTTTGCCCATGTGCAAACCGAGGGGTTGCTTTGTTGGATTTAAACGGAATCATGTGTGCATGGGCTTAGAGAGAATTCATGAATAAATAATTTTACTTCCAAAAAAAAAAAGTGTTATTTAATGCATATATTCACAATGAGTGCATCAACTCTTCAATTTTGTACTTTTACATGATAGGCTATAGATGGTGAAAATCAATTTTAAAGCGTTTGACAAACAGATCTTACTCGCATAATCAGCTGTAATCAGCATGAACAGGAACCATATCTCTATGAGCAGCACCAACTTCTGGACATGTCCCGTCATCGTAACCATGGTAATGGATTCCCACGTGTGTTAATCTACAAATGAAAAATGTATAAATTAACAGGATTAACCAAATGATCCCCAAACCTCAAAGTTTGTGCATGCTATAAAATTGTTGTATTAGGTTATATTCAACAAATAATGTTTTCATATGACAGGCGTGCTAAATTGTTATTTTACGCACGGTTAGTGTGGGAAAGTTTATACTTTAGGGCAAGGGCGAACTCCGAAGGGCATGTGTCCTAAAATATAAACTTTCCCACACTAACTGTGCATAAAATAATGATGTAGCATGCCTATGAAAACACTATTTCTGTTTTATTGCACCACTCAAATTAATTATCAACAAAGGTTGAAAACATATTTAAACTTTGACAACCGTTCTCCCCTTTTTTGAAAAAAAACCCTCATCCACTGATGTTGGGATGATACTCCCGTCTCGGCTGGCATCGTGCCAATGTCTGTGTTGAGTTTATGTGGTCTCTCAAATGGGGAGTGATTTTGTCAGCTGAGTCAGCTTTTGGGAAATTACGTGGATATATGCTTATTTGTGTCGCTTTGTTAATCAATTTCCCCATGGAAACAACAGTTAAACTTCAGAAGGAAATTTATCTTGTAATTTGTTTGTTTTATTCGACTTGATGTCCCTTTCCTCATCCGACTTGTGAAATGGAATCTCCTGATGAACACCTGCACTTGACACATGTACATTTCACATAACCGTGGTAAATCTTGTAATTATCTGGTTATCTCGATGTTATTGACACAATTGTTATAGAATTGACATTTTATAGTGGTTCGTTTTTGGGAACAGTCGAAGTTAAAAAAACAGGGCTGCACAAATTAAAATTTCCGTAACCTAAATATGGCATATTCGGAACTCCCGAGCGGAAATCTACGAAGGGGACTGATTCTACGCTCGGGGGACGACAACATGAATTTCCTATGAATCTCCAGATGTGATGCGCCGGAACGGTTTAATACGCATGTCTCCGAAGCCCAATCACTCTCGCGGAAGCCTTAATCCCCGACCAACAAATATATCCCTGCGAGTCTCTGATTTACGTCAGATATTCTAAAAACTGTTTATTCTTTTCATTCGAAGCACGTTTCAATAGAAAATCATCAGTTTAAATGATACACACGCCACGTATTGGCAAGATATAATTCCCGTGACGTCACTGACAGTTCCCTGACAAACCGAAACACACGTGACCACGCTCTAGTCCAATATGGCGTCAATGGCCTTCGAGGGACATCTCAAACCGGAGATCCCCGAGAAGTTGCGAATGCTAAATATGGGTTATGCCATGTTTTCTTGGCCAGCCATTTCACCCTGGCATAACCCATTCCAATGTTGGATATATGTACAGCTCATCTCCAGGCGAACAGAAAATGGGTTACCAGAAAAGTGTTTTGCACAACCATTGTGTAACCTAAAAAATAGGTTACGCAGTTGGTGCAGCCCTGAAAAAAAAAAAATTCATGAAACCCTCCCTTGCCACGCCTGTTTGCAAATGGCAATTAGGCCGTGACCTGCTGATTACGATCGTTTATAGCTAGCAATCGTAGTGAATGTTCTATAACGATTTTCCTACTGTAATGCCAACCACATCACAGACATGACAGATAAAACGTAATGCCTTTGTTGACGAAATGATAATGTCCTCATTCTCAATTGTTGTGGAACGTATGATAATTTGTTTTGAGAACAGTCTAGCTGTCATACTGAGCCCCTCTCAGAAGGGCTACTTGTTCACGGTTCTTCGCACAGTCCAGCATCTGTCAATTCATTATCTGTCAAAATCACAAGTTAGGCATATATGTACATGTGCAGGTAATCAACTTCCCTTCTCCACAACCAGTGAGCTGATTGGCTGAGAGTTGACTACAATCTGATCTTTCTCATTCATATTCATTTAATATCATACCTGCCAAAGGCTGTCGTACTGGTTCAAGCTGCCAAAGCTGAGCGAATAAAATGTGCGTTGGGACGACAGTCATACAAGGAATAATTAGAGCGTACAACACCATACTTTTGTGTTTCAGAATATCCATCTGTCCAGGTTGCTAAGCTGACAGTACAGGTTCAATTTGCATAGCTGAGAAAAGAAAATGTGCGTTGGGACGATGACTTGAAATATGGTGGCTGTGGTAAGCAGCCGGAGATGAATGGGAAAAGTTAACTCAGAAAACAATAGAAAACAATAGGTCAATCTCATTGATTTTTGATAGGTTTCTGTTATAAGACCTTTTTGCATTTGTCAAGTAAGTTTGGTGCTCGTATGCAGTCATTCTTGCGATATGGTAAACAAGCAATTCGTGATCAACTGACCCAGTTTAACCTGGTGACCTTGGTCACTGTCGCTGATTTTCAGTAAGTTTCTGTCCCATGACCATATCCAAGTATGATGTAAGTTTGGTATACCTAGACATATGCATTCCTGAAATATGGTCATGCCATGGAATCGAAGATCAGTACCTAATTAATTTATAATTGGGTGGTTATTTTTGTGCCCAAAGCTGCTGAAGTGGAGTTTTTTTTCTTGGGTGATTATCACTCAAGAACCCACATCAGAAAAGGTACAGACACGTCCTCAGTTCCGACCCCAAAGTGAAATTTTCATCTATTTCAAAAGGAAAGAGTTTGATTGGCAAAATCATTATCAGGATCACAGTACGATTGTGTATACACTTCATTAACAAAGTAACTTAGGTGAGGATAAACTGAACTGTAAGGTATATGTAAGATTACATTTCTAAATAAGAAGTGTCAGTTCCGACCCACTGTCGCCAGTTCCAATCCAGGCTCGTTTTAGCATTGACCTTTGACCCGAATATATACAAATGTAATCGACAACATGATATCTTTCCTCCCAAAATGGAGTCCTAGCTGAATATTTCTCATAATTTTACATTTGGCATTAAAGAATGCGGGCTGGGGGTCGATGGTGACATGGTTGAGCTGATCATATTGGCAAGACACATTGGGCACTGAAATGTCTCTGATGACTCAGAAGCACATACTCACTGGAAACAATGTTAACTGCTGGTAGTTTTAATTATTTTACCTCTGAATAGCAGATTAAAGCAGATTAAAGTCAGCATTCAAGTTATGAATTTATGTAGTTAACGCTGTGTTTGCAAGACCTTTTCAGGCCTTGGTACGACCCAGCTTGGCCATCCATGCATGATGGTGGTTCGGAACTGGCTCCTTCAGTTGTTGTTAACGAATGGAGCCAGGTAGCCCTTAAGTGACACTCGAGTGAATTATAACAGATAGGTAGTACCATATGATAATTATATGTGAGAAACAAAACATCAACACTTTGATCGGAAGCATCAGCAGAGTGAATAGGCACCTGGGTCTACCCTACTACATGGTCTAGCCCCAGCTGCAAGGATCAATGAACACTTCATCTGCCTTCAGTCATAATTTCCAGGCTGTGCAAAGTCTGTCATGATACATCAGTAGAACACTAAGACTACAAATATGCTATTGACCAAGAAAATAAATGTAAGAAAAATACAGCATACTCATAATAATCAACTCAGCAGACCACAACCTGACCACTCTGCATGTAACTTCTTGTTGTTGTACAAATTTGTCAACTTCCGCCACGTGGTTTTGACCGGGTGAATGAAATGACCCTTTGAACATATAACTGGAACGAAAACGGACTTCGAGTTCAAAGAGAATACAAACTATCCGCTGTATTTAAGCTTAATATTCTGCTCGACAGGAAAGCGGGACGGACGTGCATGCGGATTTTTAGTTTTAGTTGGGAACAATGTCTTACCAAATACTTTCGAAATGTTGGGTTTGAAACAAGATGATTGATGTATCGTTAGGCTGGTTAAAATTAATTTCTGGTTTAGTATTATTTTTCGGAGAAAAAAAAACTGGGTAGGGCGAGCCTTTTTTTTTCTTGTGGAATTGTCGCCGTAACGGTAAAGACAGCTTAAAACATAAAAAGATTTTTTTTTTTTTTTATATTTCACCAAAAAAAGGAAAAATGAAAATCGGCAGCTGTGTAATCTTCATCTCGAGTATATACTAGATACAAAATTTTACAACAATTATTTTGGAAATTTGGAAAAAAAAAGTATTCCCCAATTTACTAAAGGATTAGGGTAACCCCAGCCATAATATACTATCTGTCGTCAGTAGTATATAAAGTTGATCTGGGGGCTCATTTAGGGGCAGATAACTCTGTTTGAAGATTCACAATTAAGAGAAGAATCCCGCTGATTATATAAGCGCAGCAAGCTTAAAGTAGATTCACAATAAAGAGAAGAATTCCGTTGATTCTATGAGCGTAGCAAGCTTAAAGAATATTCACACGTAGAATGGAGATAGGTAGACACACGTAGAGCAGAATCCCGCTGATTAAATGAGCATAGCTAAGTAAAGAAGATTCACAATTTAGAAAAGAATCCCGCTGATTAATTGAGAGTAGCACGGTTATAGAAGCTCATATAAATAGAGCAGAATCCCGCTCAATAAATATGAGCGTAGCTAAAAGACGATTCACAATTAAGAAAAGAACCCCACTGATTAAATGAGCGTAGGTAGGTAAAGAAGATTAGCAATTTAGAAAAGAATCCCGCTGATTAAATGAGAGTAGCACGGGTAAAGCACAAATAGAGCAGAATCCCGCTAAAAGCGTAGCTAAAAGACGTGTAGTTAGGCAGCGGTTGCAGGCGGAAGTGCAGGGTTCCGAGGATACTTTAGAGGAGTTTGCTTTTAGATGCGCTAGGTTGGCAAGGGACGGGTATCCGAATGCACCGGAAAAGATTATGAGTCAGTAGCGGTGGAACATTTTCTCAGGGGATGCAGGGAAATACAGGCTGTGAGATTTGCTATGGAAAAGAGCCCCACAACAATGTCTGAAGCCTTGAAGTTGAATTATGTGAACTCCTCACGATATAATCTGAGGAAGTTGGATTTTCAGACGGTTACATGTAGGACTGTTAATGTTGATTTAGTGGGGTAGGCTTTTCCTGATGCTTGTAAGGCAGAAGGGGAAGGGATAAATAAGAGGTCCCCTCGCCGTCGGTCATCGCGACCCTTCCGTCCACCACGGCGCTGTTACTCGTGCCGTAAACCCGGTCACATAAGCCGTTTTTGTCCTGCTAGACATCACCCTACTGAATCAACAAGTATGATTATAGGTGAAAACCGCCGGTCACGTGTCAAATCACAGTCAATGGTAGGTTTTTCGGTGCTTTCGTTATCAAGCGTGGGCGAGTGTCTGACCAGACGACAGTGACCACAGCCGAAAATGAACGATTTTCAGCATATCGATGACAGGTATGGTTACTGGTGTCCAGTCATTTTTTGAAGGAGAGATATCGTACTATGTTGTCACCAAATGTAGGGTTATTACTATTTCAAGTTAACAAAAATTTTAAACATTTTTGCGGCGAGAGGTGTTTTTAGGTGTTGGTAGACAGTCCATGGTAGGTATTAGCATCGAATTATAGTGTGAGGAAATGAGCACAAAATGAACACGTGGGAACTTACTACCTGCGTCATGTATCACTGACTCATTCATCTCTCGATTCCTTCCACTTGTGTGTGTTTAAGAGGAATATGAACCATTAATAGTATATTCTCTGTCTGTCTGATATTACGACAGTCCATTGTATCATCATCGGACCGATCGACAGTCCATTGTAGGTCAACATGTACTTGTGAATGATGCACAGAGAGCATATCGTCTGATCTAATGATTCGCCAAATGGACTGTCGCCAAGACAAATGGTAGCTACCATGGACTGTCGACATATCTGATATATAATCATATGTTGCCTCATTATAACATTGCAGCTGTTATGCGGCTTCAATGTGAAGTGATCCAATCTACAGTTCATGGTCGCATGACAAATGGACTGGTGCATTCACCTATAATCATACTCGTCGATTCAGTAGGGTGGACATGGTTTAGATGGGTGGGCTGAATTAGCAACTGCAAATGACAGGGTGGGGTCGTCCACGGGGGACGAGGCAGGTGTTACTGAAATTACTGCAGCAGTCTGAGATGTTACTCTGTCTCGTTCCCAGGGGTGGGCGATGTCCATTCCAGTTAAGGTTGGGTCTGTGCCGGTAACTGCTGTGGTAGACACGGCCGCCCAAGTCACCGTCATGAGTGAACATTTATTTGCTAGGTTGGGTCTCCAGGGATTGTCGTCTTCGCCTATTCGGTTAACTGGTGCATTTCGAGGAATGACCAGTATGGGAATGCTAGTTCGGCAGGTCCCATTGTCCATCTCCGATTTTCACTGTACTGGAAATATAGTGGTGGCACCCTTGGTTAACGACCTGTTGCTAGGCTTCGATTTCCTGTCAGCCTATGGATGTGTTGTAGATTTTAGGGATAAAGCCTTGGTTATTAGGGACACCAAGGTTTTTGCAGTTTGAATTTTTATCATGTTTATGGAATGGTGACTTGTTTAATGTGGGCTCCATTTCGCTCTGCCAGTAACTGATAAATGATGAAGTTAGTTGATGGGCCGTTGGTGACGCATTTCGTGTATGCGTCTGAAGAGATGTAGTATAGTGTCAGCTTTGTGGGGATGTATGGATGTGTGCCATCACGGGTATGCAGTGATGGATGTATTGTATTAGGTTTCGATTTTCTATGTGAAATTATCCTATTTGGGGGTTGATTTGATTTTGTTGTACAGGATGTTTGTTTGAGGCATTGTGGAATTGAAGAAAAAAAATACATAAAATTCTAGACCCAAATCGTTCGTAATGTGTTCTGTAATGTAATGTGTATTTTGGAACTATTGGTGTGTGTTGGAGAACTCTGGTGTGTATTCGGAAGTTGGATGTTGTTCGGAAATTGTGATTTGCATTGCGGCGTTATACGTGTAGTGTGTTATGGGAGAATATGATGATGCGTTGTGATGAACTAGGTGTGTGTATGTAATCTGTGTGAGGGAACCGGGTGCTGGACGCCTGGGTTCGATGGTTGCTGTGTGATTAGATAATTTCTGTGTGTGAAGATTCTGTGTGGTAGATATACGCGTCACTCGCGTCTCTATGTGACTTCTGTTTGAGATTGTATAATTGTGTGTTCTTTGATGGGTTTTCTGTGTGTGTTAAGCTATGTGACACGTTCATGTGAGGTTAATATATGGAGTGACTTGGAGAAGATATAGTTTGAGAATCTGTAGTGCGGGTGGTCATGTCGGAGACCTGGGGTTGAGGAAGACGTACGATTCCTATTCATCCCATGTCTTCACCATGAAGCCCTGAGGAGAGTTGTCTATCCGATATCTTGTATAGTTCGCGTTATGATTTATGGTGAATCCGGTGTGGCAGGATAGCTACCACTCGGGGAGTGAATACATGCGTCATTATTCGATTATAGTCTCAACCCTGTTCTAGTTATGAGCTCAACGATTTTGTGAGTGTGAGCTTGATACCTGTGGAGGTGTAGCAATTATGGTTATGTTCTTCCTCTGCAGACATTCTCTCTGGTGGGGTAGCCGTTTGCGAGAGCGTATGTACCATGTGTACATTGGGATCAGTGGGCGTGTAGTGCACACACGTTTCTGACTTTTCGTGCGTACGCCCTTGAGGGACCCTTCCACTCGAAATTATTGGCTGCTGACGAAGGCGAGCCTTCAAATTATTAGGGGAGGGAGAATGCGGAGCTCAATATATAGTCTGGACAGCCAGTAGTTTAGAGGCTTGTTCCAGTAGTGGATTGTATGACGGACTGGTGCTTATTGCGGGCATGTAGCTGGTAGGCTGGCCTGCCAATTTATAGTCTAGATACCAGTCCGGGTTTGGATAATGTTCTCGTATTTATTGCGGCCATGTAGCTGGTAGGCTGGCCCGCCGATTATATTTTTGAGAAATAAAGTGATCAGTCCCATGAGACTGACCATTTGAGCGAGATTTTTAGTGGGTTTGGGTGTAATTATAGACAGTCTGGTAATAAGACTGGACTAGTGGGATGGTTACCATTTTATTGAAGTTGGGTATTTTTAGAGAGCAGTGTACAAAAGTACACTGCATGTTACGGATTTTGACACCTGTGATATAACATGGAGAATTCACGTCTTTGTCTCGTATTTTAGTAATCGTTGGCAGCGCTAGAACGGCGGTTGCCTGCGACGGGAAGGGTTATAGGCTAGGCGAAGTAAGACCTTCGCCAAAAAGAAAACGGGGAGGGGTGTTGTAGAGATAGCTATACGCTCGAGAATGTTAATCCCTGGTATAGTGAAATAAATCGTACATGCCAGGAGATTGCATCATCCGGGCTATTTCCTCAGAACCCACTCAAACCGGTTTTGGCCCGAAGCTTGAACTTCGGAAATCTCCGTTGCATGCTCTGAGATTGCCAGATTGGGTTGGGACTTTGAACGAACGAGACGTATATATAGAATTCGGGCTGGAATGGGGGGAGGATTTTAATTGGGGATCTTTTAGCTATATATTAGGCGGGCCACACTAATTCTACGACACTTGCATAAAGTTGCAATTTATTTATTAATCCCGTCGTTTTAAATACCTCTGACTGTCAGTCACGTGCACTTAGTTTGAAGACTTACACCAGCCGAAGCTCGCTGGCGTAGTGATGTTCCATCTGCTCATGGATCAAGCTGTCTCGGCACCAGACCACTACCAAAAAAATAGTCCCGATCCGTTAAGCCGTACAGGCAACATCTGTCAGAGAAGTGAATTGTTTTTAATGAAATTTACTGTCTTTTTTGTGACGAAAAATCGGAGGCCAGTGGTAGGTGACTGGAGTATGATATGTGTTCGGTTCAGCTATGAGTTTGGGTTTAACTTGAGGTCTAATAAGGTGTTGCTCAGAGGTATAATTAGATGTCTGTGGTGGCTTTCTTAAAGCGAAGAAAACTTCCAAACGTCTTACTAAATTTGTAGGAACGCGTATAACTCAAAATCGAGACGAGCAACCCCCGCCATTAAGTTTGGGCTTAGACCACTAAAATATTTACATTGGCGGCAATGTTAACGTAATTGCATCTCGTCGATTCCCTAATCAAGTATAGACTTCCATATTTCGACAAGAAGTCCTTTAATTCGAGTGCTTCAACCTGACAAACTTCTTGACGGGGGTCGCCCATCCAGATTTTGAGTTTTGCGCGCTTGTACAAATGACGTCATAATTTTGGCTTTTTTCTCTGCTTTCAGAAAGCGGTGCACAGGCATCCAAATAGTCCCTCTTAGCAACACCTTAGCAACAACGAGTTAAAATCAAACTCACAACGAAACCAAACATATATCATGATACTCCAGTCACCTACCACTGGCCTTCGATTATTCTTCGCAACAAAGAAAAAATATTGAAAACAATTCACTTCTTTGGCAGAGGTTACCTATTTTATTTTATTTTATTTTATTTATTTATTGTTTTAGTTTTTTATTTTATTTTAGTTTTTTTATTTAGTTTTTTTTTTATTTTTTTTTTCCACTGGTCTCATCCCGTTTGTCAGTTTGTAGCGCTTTAATTAAAATACTTTTTGCCGAAACATAGCAGTCTAGACTTAATTGTGAAATCGACGTAAATATTTTAATGGTCTAAGGCCTCAAACGCTTGTGTCCGTTCGTTGAAGGCAAGGGCATCTTAGCTTGCTAAGGGCATATCACGTTTCACTTCACACTACCCTTAGATTATTCCTGTCATTCGGCATGTATTTCACACGGCGCCATCTATCTAGAGGGAGATAATCCAGTTCGAAAGTTGTTCCCAAAGCATGAGGTCAAATGTCGGCCCCATTTAAACGAGCCAATGAAATTATCTGTATTCAAATATTTCTCAGACGTGCAGACGTGTCAGTTTCACGAGGCGCAAGACTGGGGGAGTCTACGCGAGACCAAAACGAAGTTGTGCGAATTAGCTATTTTATTTCTCACTATAGTGGAGCATGCTTCTTTGTTTATCTTAAGAAAAATCATATTACAAACGGCCTTACATATTTGAAAACAAAATAAAATCGGCGGCAGACCACAGGAAAATGTTATGCTTTTTATTTTGTGATGGGGGCACTTCGAGGCCCACCATGGGATCATTTCAATCGATCGCTTTCTGGAGGTGTGTCTTCGTTGTATGAATGTGATTGCACCGATGTCGGATGTAACGGGACCAGTCGGATGTGACCATTTGGGAAACGCCCTATTACACTCAGATAGCACCCGTTACCGCATGGCTACGAGCAGAAGTTTCTACGTATTCATCGTGTCATGCGTTCGGATGATGGGCAAGGGGGGACTACTGGTATTGTGGCATGGCTTTCAACATGTCGTGTTCCTACTAGCCCGGTCTACTGTTCTAACATGCAGGAACACAATAACATCAGATGGGAAGAATGGTTCCATTTTAGAGCACACTTTCTGAAAACTGTTTCAACCAACCCCGGTCTCCGCCAACGTAGATATCGCTGGTCCGGGTTTCCACCACCTTTAGTTCGTAGTTTTGCACTGAATGGGAACGGATTTAGCGCGCGAAATCACGACCCACTTGTTGTGGCGAGATTTATCCGGGTTGTTTGATATTTCACCCGTGGTTAGTCCAATACAATGGGTGACTGACAGCCTTTCTTTTATTATTTGGATGTTCGATTGGGCTGTACAGTCCCATTGGTAACGAAGTCAAGTGCAGGTGCAGAAATCTTCCTCCAGAACGACCATTGAAAAATAGGAGATTTTCAGAAAATAAAGAACTGACAAGCACACTCACCAGTATAAATGAATTGCTCGTGTTTCAAGGCACAAAATAACACCATCCACACATCTGAACCACTCTACGTAAAGTTCCACGGAGACAACAAACTGTCACATGTTCCAGAGCACCGAAAATCCGTCCAAAAATGGCGAATATGGCTTCACACTAAAGCATTATGGGAAGTAATCACACGATCCCTCGTGTCACATGGTGTACACAAACGCACGTGTACAGAAAGGGACCTTTCAAGAATTACCAAAAAGCGAGCACAAAACTTGTGCGTTAGTCAGATAATTTGAGAAGACCCCGTATCTCAGAGTATCACATGATTCGTTCACACGTGTTGGTGTGTGCCTACGTCACTTCCCTTCATGTGCCAAAGTAGAAGGCGCCTAATTTTTTTACGCTGATCGGACAAGATTTATCTGCCTATGGCTTAATGGGAGATCGATGGATGCCTGGAATGTGCCATTTTGTGGATCTAAGCTGCACGGATACATTCAAACCGGTCCGTAATCATGTCAATTAATTACTGCGTCACAATTTGACAATTTCCGAGGTCCGAAGCCCTGCCTCTTGAAACAAGATGGCAGCCTATGTGACTGTGATACGGACATGGTAGACATCAACATATTAAAGGAGGACGTATTCCAGTCACATTATATTGGACTAACCCGTGGTACGTTCATGTCATTTACATTGTGATCAGCCATATGGTTCCTTGTAAGTATAACAATCTTGAAAAATGCAAAACATTCAAATTTTCTTCATTGCGATAATCAACTCCAGAAATCAAAGCTTTTCATGAGGAACTAGGACAACGTTGTTACTAACCTAGTTTCTAAAGCATTTTGAGAAGACGGAAACTAAAAATTCTCCTTACTATTTTTTTTAAATATCGTTTGTATTTCAAGCAGATCCCGAATCGCGAGTTGCTCATATAGATTTGGGAGTGAATGAAATTAATACGACTTGTGGTTTCATTTGGTTAATTTGAGTTGCATTCGTTTTCATTCGTTGAACCGTGACCGTGAGAGGACAAGCCATACTATATCCACAGGAATGTTAGGAACTGGGATTGCAGTATAACCGAGAAAACCCATAACTGGTACACAATGTAAATGCAGTTTGTGTGACTAAGCTTACCTCTATTTATCTTATTTACTCAGCAGCATGATTTATTTATTATTATGGTTTATTGGCGACTCTGGACAAAGTGACAATAAACAGACCACTTCGAAGGATGTATAATTTATACACAGGAATACGATAGAGTACATCTGCTGCATTGTGATCAAACTGAACCCCTCCCGCTCAACCGAGTCGCAATGGAACATCCACTGCTTTGTAATCAATCTGAACTCTTCCCGCCCAACCGAGTCACAATGGAACATCCACTGCTGTGTAATCAATCTGAACACCTCCCGCCCAACCGAGTCACAATGGAACATCCACTGCTGTGTAATCAATCTGAACACCTCCCGCCCAACCGAGTCGCAATGGAACATCCACTGCTGTGTAATCAATCTGAACACCTCCCGCCCAACCGAGTCACAATGGAGCATCCACTACAGTGTGATCAATCTGAACACCTGGTCGAGTTCAAAAAGGACACACCAGTTGGCGAACACCGTCACATGGGCTCCTTGGTGAATGCGATGTCGTTTAAACAGGACACTGATTCTCGTGACTCGAGTGACTGCTTGGATAAGCCTGGAATCACTCGAGAATTTACAGAATACCCTATGAGTCGAGAAATCAAGCAAGAACAGTCTGACTGTGAATATCTCTCCACCACCCCGTGCATCAAACCGGAAAATGGGCAAATACCAACCATTCCAGGCGACTCCTTACTCAACCAAGAGGTAATATCAGTCGAACCAATCAAGCTAGAGTCCAACACGTCGGATGATGCTCCTTGTAAGCTTGTATACGAGAACGAGGGGATCAAAGTAAGTAAAAACTAACTGAAAATTCATGACATACATAGAACAGGCGTGTATTTCTCTTGGTTCACTATGACAATGCGGTAATATTTCAAGCCTAGCGCAATCATTTTTTCCCCACAAGTTTCTGGTAATGGATTTATTGAGCGAGCCAACGAAGAGATCGTATAAAAGCCAATAAGCGAAGCGTAATCAGCTAGTAATCCGTGTCTTCCTAATCAGCTGTTGCGATGAAACGATATCGGTTCTGTTTGAGATGGAGTTTGTCCTGTCTGTTCGTTCTAAGTACTTGGGGCCCGAAACGGATGAATCGTGGACCAGTTCAATATACACGTGGGAGTTCACAAAGGAACTATAATAATACTGTGATATACTGCTTTAGGCTCACCCGTAGGTACGTTGATTTATTTATCTGTTGAATTTCATACAAGTTCAAGTTGAAAGCTTGTACATTATATATGTTAACATGAAGTATAACTCAGAAGTTTGTCTATTTCTATATAATAATACTGTTAATAAACCCAAGATGAAGGCCACGGATGACTATAGATCTCCGTGAGTAGACGTTGTGCTGCACTTATTAAAGGTCATCAAATGTGTGTAAAAGTTGTTTATTCATCTGTCGATTATCAGAAGAGTGGCATAGAATGGCTGCTTTAAAGATTAGTGTGTAATATATCGATATTCACTTTATTTCAGCAGGAAGATCTCCACTTTCATCTGTGTCAGTCAGTCAATCAGGGTCCAATCGAAGCCCCGTTTCCTGTGGTATTATATCAACATCGGACAACTTCGAAGTTGACCGTGGAAAAAGAAATGATGGAATGTGATAAATTGGATGGACCAATGAATGACCAAGAAGTAGTTTCCGCTGTACCGAATATACATGTAGTGAGCTCACATGAGCACACAGCTAACCAAATTTCGACTAGCAACAAACCCTACAGATGTATTGTATGTGATTATCGGTGTGGACAATTATCGGACTTTCTAACACATTCCAGAAAGCATACTGTTGTGTCTTCTGAATGTCAACTCCATTATCACGAATTCCTTTACAAGCCTCGTCACATACAAAAGAAGCCACACAAATGTTCACATTGTGATTACAGAGCAGCTATCAAGAGTAATCTGTCCCAACACATGAGAAGACAACGACGAGAAGCCACACAAATGTTCACAATGTGATTACAGTGCAGCTTTCAGGAGTAATCTGTCCCAACACATGAGAACGCACACTGGGGAGAGGCCATACAAATGTTCACAGTGTGATTACAGTGCAACAGTAAAGAGTCCTCTATCTAAACACATGAGAACACACACCGGGGAAAGGCCATACAAATGTTCATGGTGTGATTACAGTGCAGCTGTAAAGGGTACGCTGTCCCAACACATGAGAACACACAACGGCGAAAAGCCATACAAATATTCCCAGTGTGATTACAGTGCAGCTGTAAAGCGTCATCTATCCAAACACATGAGAACACACACAGGGGAAAAGCCATACAAATGTTCATGGTGTGAATACAGTGCAGCTGTAAAGAGTACTTTGTCCCGAAACATGAGAACGCATACTGGGGAGAAGCCATACAAATGTTCCCAGTGTGATTACAGTGCAACTTTCCAGAGTAATCTGTACCAACACATGGGAACACATAACGGCGAGAAGCCATACAAATGTTCACAGTGTGATTACAGTTCAGCTTTCAGGAGTAATCTGTCCCAACACAGAAGAACGCACAACGGGGAAAGGCCATACAAATGTTCACAGTGTGATTACAGTGCAACTTTAAAGAGTCCTCTATCCAAACACATGAGAACACACACCGGGAAAGGCCATACAAATGTTCATGGTGTGATTACAGTGCAGCTGTGAAGGGTACTCTGTCCCAACACATGAGAACACACAACGGCGAAAAGCCATAGAAATGTTTCCAGTGTGATTACAGTGCAGCTGTAAAGGGTCATCTATCCAGACACATGAGAACACACACCGAGCAAGGTCATACAAATGTTCATGGTGCGATTATAGTGCAGCTGTAACGGGTACTCGGTCCCAACACATGAGAACACACAACGGCGAAAAGCCATACAAATAATCCCAGTGTGAATACAGTGCAGCTGTAAAGCGTCATCTAGCCATACAAATGTTCATGGTGTGATTATAGTGCAGTAATAAAGAGTTATCTGTCCCAACACATGAGAATAAACAATGGCGAAAAGCCATACAACTGGCACAGTGTGATTACAGTGCAGCTAGGAAAAATAATCTATCCCAACACGTGAGGACACACACCGGGCAAGGCCATACAAATATTCATGGTGTGATTACAGTGCAGCTGTTAGAGTACTCTGTCCCAACACATGATAACGCATACTGAGGAGAAGTCATACAAATGTTCACTGTGTGAGTACAAGTCCACTAGCAAGAGTACTTTTTTCTAATCACATGAAAAGACACACCATACAAATGCTCCATGTTCAATGACCGTTCGATTGACAAAGGTAGTCTTCCCAACACGTAACAAAGACTGGAGACGAGATACACAAATGTTCACAGTGTAATTACAGTTTGGCTCGAAAGACTGGTCTTTCCAAGCACATAAATATACACACCGCAAAGAAGCCGTACGACTGTTCACAGTGTGATTACAGGTCTGCTGACCCGGGTAATCGTTCCGGACACATGATAAAACACTGATGAGAAGTCATACAGATGTTCACAAAGTGATTACAGCTCGGCTTGCAACAGTAGTCTAACCCAACACGAGGGATAAACCACATAAATGTTCACAGTGCGATTATTCAGTCTCGAGAAATGACCCATAATACCTTGTGAGTGATGGAAAGGATCCGGTGGGAGTTATTAGTTAGAAGTTCCATGTGGTATGCATGTACAAAAAAAATAGTAACGAACGCGGATTTCATGGGAAAAACGCAAAAGCAAGAGTGTTGAAAATTGGGATCTGCATAACCCAGAACCGGAACATGTCCAGTGAAAGCGGAATGAGATTTGTAAAGTCCGTCCCTGAATACTTAAGACCAAACGCAAGAGGAATTCACCTTTGTGATTCTAAAAGTGATCTGCGTATAGTTTCTTCTTGAGCCTTAGCAAGTTCAGGTGCTCTAAGTTGAATAAACCTGTGTTTTCTACCAGACTACACCAGACTAAATCACAGCGATGGTGAAGGGTGAGTGAGTGAGTAGGATTTAACGTCGTTTTCAACATTGTTTCAGTCATATCACGACGGTGCCTACATGTGCCAGAACACGAGAGTGTCCACAGTTCCTATTATTCTGGACACTGATCAGCCCAGTCAGTACAGCACCCGGTCACTGACTGGTGAAAATGACTGTCAGGCTTCCCATCCATTGCTCCCATCCTCCCCCCCCAAATTAATTTCTATTCCCTTTGTGGGGGAATCTTTCACATATAAACTACTTTGGGGTCCAGCCTTGTGATCTTTGTGTATTGGTTAACATGTTCAGAAAGGTACACTAAATGCAGGTCTAATAATGAGGGTGATATTTCTGTCAGGCTGGAAATAGAGAGTTATTATTCCAAGAGAACTGTTCACTTATATCTATCAGCTAATAGTGCTTTTTTCATACCATATCGTATGGAATTGAATTGAGAAATATAACCTCTGTGGTAATTTACTGTGAAAATCTGGTAAGGTCTGACGGTTCGTGCTTTGCTAATAAAAAATTTCCAGTCAGTTAACAGGCCCCATGAATGGTGGTGTTTTCTTGGGCAACAAGCTGACAAGAGCAAACCGAAGCCCTGAAGATAAGACACCCACATGTTGACACTGTGATTACCGGTCTGTTCATCAAAGTAAGCTTGACACTGATAAAAAATCTCACAAGAAAGCTGATTAAGGATTGTTTGACAACCGTTGATTTATGATCTATTTTGTTGTTAGAAATTTTATCTTTAGATAGAGATCAATGTTGTTTGTCGCTATTTAGCTAAAATATTGCTGAACAGGGCGTTAAAGCTAATTTCTCCCGATCTCTCTTCAGAGAGCAAAATTTGCAGTTTCCGACATTTTATGGATTGAGCTTTGCATTTCTTCATATTTACGATTTTTTCTGCAAAAGCTGCTAAGAAGACCGAGAAATTTATTTGGTGAGAAATATAGTCTGCTCAGATTCTTCGTGGCCGAAAAATGCTTTACTTTGGAAAAATATTGTCTAAGACTAGCTTTTCGGATTACACCATTGACAGCGTCATTTCAAAATTACAAATGATGCTTTGCTGCTGGTAGTTTAATGTGAATAAGATAAAGCTGGCTTTTATAGGGTCATGTTATGAAACTTCAGCTCTCGATTTTCCATAATTCAGGAGCTATAGTGGTCGCTCCCCTTCCACACTAAGACCAGATAGATTCCCATCGTTTCCCAAATATGGCAGAAGCCTGACAATTACAGGATTGATTGCACCAGTATGCACATTATGTATTAATCAGGTCTTTTTAAACACCCATGACAGTATCAGGCACGTGCACTAAGTTTGAAGACTTACACCAACCGAAACGCGTTGGCGTAGTGATGTTCCATCTGCTCATGGATCAGGCTGTCTCGGCACCGGACCAGTCTTCAGCCAACCTCTGCCAGAGAACTGAATTGTTCTTACAAAAAAATTACCCGTCTGTTTCACTTGACGAATAATTGAAGGCCAGTGGTATAGTTGTTTGGAGCATGATATGTTTTCCGTTTAGCTACGGGTTTGATTTTAAATCGGGGTCTACTCTAATAAGGCGTTGCCCAGATAGATTACTTGGGTGTCTCCACACCGCTTGCACAAAGCAGAAAAAAAGTAAGTCATTGGAAGGAGCGCGTATAACTCAAAATCGAGACGGGCAACCCCCGCCAAGAAGTTAGTCAGGTTATAGCACTTCAATTAAAATACTTCTTGCCGAAACATAGCAGTCCAGACTTAAGTATGGAATAGACGAAATACAACTACGTTAACATTGCCACCAATGTAAATCTTTTAGTGGTCTAAGGCCTCAAACGCTTGTGTCCGTTCATTGAAGGCAAGGGTATAGACTATACTGGTATTATGGCATGGTTTCAATTACTTGAGGCCTGTTCCTACTAGCCCGTCCTACTGTACCAATATGCTGGAACATAATAACATCAGAAGGGGAAAATGGTTCTATTTTAGAGTACGCTTTCTGACAACTGTTTCAACCAACCCCGGTCTCCGCCCACGTAGATATCGCTGGTCCGGGTTTCCACCAACGGGTTTAGCGCGCGAAGTCACGACCCACTTGTTGTGGCGAGATTTATTCGGGTTGTTTTGATATTTCACTAGCTCCGGTGTAGCCTTGTTCTATACTACGTGTGTTGTTCTCACGTAGTATAGAACAAGGCTACACCGGAGCTAATATTTCACCCGTGGTTCGTTCAAGGTCATTACATTGTGATCAGCCATATGGTTCGTTGTAAGTATAACAATCTTGAAAAATGCAAAACATTCAAATTTTCATCATTGCGATAATCAACTCCAGAAATCAAAGCTTTTAATGAGGAACTAGGACAACGTGGTTGACTAACCGAGTTTTCCTCGGCCTGAAGCCTTTTGTGAAGAGGGAAACTAAAAATTCTCCGTAATATTTTTTTCAATGTCGTTTGTATTTCAAGCAGAACCCGAATCGCCAGCATGGCCTTGGCAGCAACAATCTAATCCATGGGCGATGATGAATTCACCATACTACTGGCCCAGTTACAACAGTGGGAATGTACTAGCCTCTACCACTCCAATGTCACCGATACCCCAGATGTATGGTTTCCCCCCTTATTTTCACCGATAGTCATATAATAATTATATGCTTCCGTTTTCTCAGAGACTCAAGTTGGGTCTATGGAACATCCAAGGTTTCAGTAAAGACAAGTTTGCTGACCCTTTGTTTATACGTTTATCGTGTTCTGTTGATATTCTGTGTTTCGTTGAAACCTGGTTAGATAGTTGTGAGTCAGACTCGGACAGCTTTCAAGTAAATGGTTTTGATAGACTGGTTCCCAGTTGTCGAACTAAGCACAAACGTGCTTGGCGTAATTCAGGGGGACTGTGTATTTATGTGAAATCCTCTATAGCAACAGGTGTGGGTAAAATAGGAGCGCCCTCCAAACATCCTGACATTATGTGGATTAAACTGTGTAAATCCTTTTTCAATCTTCCCAAGGATCTGTTCATTGGGGTCGTATACATATCCCCTAAACGTAATCAGGGTAATATTAGTGATACCGATACAATGTTTAATTTAATTGGCACTGATGTCTCATTCTTTGGTAAGTCTGGCGACGTGTTGATCTGTGGGGATCTGAACGCTTATACAAACACTGCTCCTGATTATATACTGTCCGACGACGTAAAACATTCCCCTATCTTTGATGAAAATTATGTATCCGACATTCCACTTCTCAGAAATAACATGGATACGAAATATGCTGACTATAGTGGCAAACTGTTACTGGAACTGTGTAGGCAGTCTCAAATGAGACTGCTTAATGGTCGGACGCTTGGTGATACAGTTGGAAAATATACTTCTGTGCAGTATGGTGGATGTAGTGTTGTGGACTACATGTTAGCCCATGCAGATCTTTTACCACAAATCCTTAAATTTCAGGTTGGAGATTTTACCTTTCTCTCTGACCACTGTATGTTGACCTGTCACATAAATATTATGATACATCCTTCGTCCACGGAGAGCCCTAGACTACATCCCTTACCGAAAAGATATTTTTGGAACTCTGATGGAAAAGAAAAATTTCAGACTGAATTAAATTCAAACGAATATGTAAAGGCCTTTGAACGATACTCAAAATCCACATATATTGGTTGTGACGAAATGGTGAATGAGTTCCTTCAGATCTTGCATCCTATATGTGATAAAGCGTTATGTTATAAGTCTTGTTCTATTGCATCGAAAAAACATAAAAAGAGCAGGCGCAAGCCTTGGTTTGAGCAGTCATGCAAAGATATGAGACGTACTCTAGTCAGACTAAAAACTGAAGTCAACAAAAACCCATCAGATGGTGAAATACGTCATAAATTTTATTCCCATAAATCAAAATATAGGCGTCTATTAGCTAGTTGCAGAAGAAAATACAAACAAGACATAATTCATCAACTGGAGTCACTAAACGGTACAGATCCCAGACAGTTCTGGGACCTACTTAAGAAACTTAAGGATGATCCTGATCCCAACAAAACAATGAATCACAAAGACTTTATAGAACATTTTGCAAATTTATCCTCCCCGAATCACACTGAAGACAATGACTTTCAAAGCAAAATTAAAACAGATAAGTCTACATTAGAAACAAATCTTCAGACTTCTGAACTTTTTGACAGTGCAATCACATTTTCAGAAATTGAACAAGCTGTAAAAACTCTAAAAAATGGAAAGAGTTCAGCTGAAGATGGAACTATAAATGAAATGTTCAAGTACGGTATCTCAGTACTTGGCATCCCTCTACTAAAATTGTTTAATGCAATATTTTCGACTGGAAATTTTCCATCGGCTTGGAATAATGGACTCATTGTGCCCTTGCATAAAAAGGGGGACCAGTCTGATCCTTACAATTACAGGGGTATTACCTTAACTAGCTGCTTAGGTAAGTTATTCAATAAAATCTTATTAAACAGATTACAGGCTTTCTGTGACAGTACTAATATTCTTCATAAAAGTCAAATCGGATTTACAGCAAACTGTCGGACAACTGACCATATTCTTACCCTCCGAAACATTGTAGAACAAGAAAAATCGAAGAAAAATAAAGTATATACTGCATTTATAGATCTGAGTAAAGCCTTCGATACTGTGTGGAGAGAAGGCCTCCTGTATAAATTACTTCAAATAGGCATAGGCGGCAAACTGTATTCCATATTGAAGAGCATGTACTCTGAAACTACTGCAGCTGTTAAATTTCCTGATGGTTTGTCTCCACCATTCTCTTCAACTCAAGGAGTTAAACAGGGTGATGTTCTTAGTCCTTTGCTATTTAACATATTTCTCAATGATCTGATAAGTGAAATTCATAGTGATCCATTAGGAGCGATCTCCGCTGGTTCCACTGTAGTTAACATACTCTGTTATGCAGATGATATTGTCCTCTTGTCGTCCACATCAGAAGGGTTACAATCTAAACTAAATATTTTACAGGATTTCTGTCAAAATTGGGGACTGCAAATCAATATTGACAAATCTAAGGTCATGATTTTTAATTCTAATTTCCGTACCAAGCAAAAGTTATACTATATTAAAGGAGACCTTATTGAGGTGGTAAAACAATACACGTATCTAGGGATTATACTTAAAAATAATGGCAACTTCTCACTTGCAATCGAAAACTTGCGTAATAAGGGACTCAAAGCATATTTCAAACTCAAACAACTTTTGAATTGTAGTACTGACTGCAAACTGTTTGAGAAAATGTTCGATGCAGTAATTAAGCCGATTATCCTCTATGGTTGTGAAGTTTGGGGAACCTTAAACACCTTTCGCGACACAGATGGCTTCGAATATTTACATTTAAAATTTATTAAAGAGCTGCTGGGTGTTCACTCTAAAAGTGTTAATAACGCATGTCGAGTGGAACTTGGCAGATTACCCCTAAAATTTGACATTCTGAAACGCCTCTTACAATTCTGGATACATATCTTGGATAATCCGGGCTCTTTGGTGTTCGAAGTGTACACTAATACATCGAGCAGTAGTGGCTGGGCTGCCTATATACGTATGCTTTTAGACTCGTGTGGACTTGGATACATGTATATTAACCAGTCCCATATTACGAAATGTGATATAGAAATCATAATTCGTAGACTTAAGGATATTGCAATGCAGGATATACTATCTGCTATCCACTCGTCTGATAAACTTACAGTTCTGGCTTTAATGACTTCTTCGTTTAACCGTGCCAGTTATGTGGATCTTGTCGTTTCCAAGGAATTAAGAAGTGTTCTCTGCCGCTACAGAATTAGTGCACATAAATTAGAAATAGAAATTGGCCGATACAAGAATATAACTAGAACTGAGCGCTTGTGTACACGTTGTTCATGTGAATCTGTCGAGGATGAATACCATGTCTTATTTGAATGTCAAAGCTATAAGGATATACGAGTGCCATTCATCAATACAATACAGAAAATGTTTCCATACTTCTCAAAGTTACAGAAAACCGAAAAGATTAAATTGGTACTTGGGAGTATCTCCAAATCTATTTTGACCCTCACTGCCAAATACCTGATACTATGTGAGAACTTGCGGAAGACTGAAACTTATTAGTTCCTTGGAAATATGTGTATAGGCCTATCTATACTTCAGCTAGTCCAACTGGTAACTGCTATACGTATATACGGTATTACATACTTCAACCTGTTTGTTAAATATTATTGTTTCACACTGACAGTTGTATTTTCGTCCTTTTGTGCCAAATGACCATATAACCAGCCATGTGACTGTGTTTTAGTGTCAATAAAGTTATCTTATCTTATCTATAGATTTGGGAGTGAATGAAATTAATACGACTTCTGGTTTCATTTCGTTAATTTGAGTTCCATTCGTTTCCATTCTTTGGGCCGTGACCTTGAGAAGACGAGCCACACTATGTCCGCAGGAATGTTGAGTAGGGGATGACTGCAGCCCCGCAGCCGGTGGGTATGGCAGTAGTGGTGCGCCTCCCAGTAGTGCGTCTCGCAGTAACCAATGAAGGTAACTCTGAAGAGTAATTTTTGCCTCGAAGATATGCCCAAAGGTACAGTCATGGTATTAAATTGCGTATTTAAACTGCGACCATAATATCTACACAGCTGAAACAATTATGAGACATGGATTAATTCCACAGTGACGATGATATTTGTTTGCTAGTTTTGAACAGTCGAACCCGTTCAATTTTAGAAACACCTTTAACATGAATTCCACTGAAAAATGCTATATGGAGAATTGTGCATCTTCCAGTAGTGATTTTTCCATAGCATTGTATTGTTGCAGAGAGAATGTGTGTTGACACTTGTATTGCTGCAGCCAAAAAAATTGGTGCATCTCCCAATAGTGCCGTATGTGGAGCATTGCATTGCTGCAGACGGAAGTCTCGGTGCGTCTCCCAACTGCTGTGTGTTGAAACTTGTACTGCTGCAGACAAAATAATCAGTGCGTCTCCCAGTAGTGCCGTGTGTAGGACATTGTACTGCTGTAGACGGAAGTTTCGGTGCGTCTTCCAGTAGTACCGTGTTTAGAGACTTGTATTGCTGCAGACAAAAAAATCGGTAGGTCTCCCAGTAGTGCCGTATGTAGAGCATTGTATTGCTGCAGATGGAAGTCTCGGTGCGTCTCCCAGTACTACCGTGTTTAGAAACTTGTATTGCTGTAAACAATACAATATTGCTGTAAACAATACAATATTAGCTTTGAAAAAGTTGGAAGTATCTCCAATGAAACGTCAGCTCCACAGCAATAAAGAAGTTGTTATCCATAGAATAGCCTTGTGTTATATACGCCGACTTCTAAATGCCTATCAAAGAAAATATTGCTGTAGACAATACATTCGGTGCGTCGTATGTGGGGCAGTGTATTGCTCAGGGGTTATTTTAGACACTTTTCCTTTATATAACTCAATTTCAAAAAGATGAAAAACTCAATTTTTCGGCGCGCCTACGGCGCGCAAAATAAACAACAAAACTCATTTTTTTCGGGTTTTTCATCGCATGCAGTCTGGAAACTCAATTTTTTTATCTTTTTAGTAGGACACTTACAATAAATAAATTCGCGACAATTTTTCATCGTGTCAGTAATGTTATGAAGCTCATCAAGCAAAGTTGCGTGTCATACATAGCTGCATACAAGTTTGTTTGCTATCCAACTGTGATTGGCCGATTATATTTTGGCTAAAGATGTTAAGTAGAAATACTTCCCTCAGAGATAGCTTCATTTAATTAAAAAATGAGCGCGAATAAAACAAGAGAGTTTTAAAATCCAAGTTATCTCGGGAAGTTCTATTTGGTCGATTATTTTGGGGGTGGGGGAGAGTACTTTAGCTCTGGATTGTGATAGGTCAAAGGTGAAAATATTTTCCCTACAAATAGCTTACTTTAGTTTAAAAAATCTATACTTATAGTCAAGAAATAAAAATTGTCCCTTGTCCATTTCCATGAGTTAAGCAATCCTTGACAAAGTTGGTGGTTGAGTATTGTAAGTGTCTGGGTATTTGTAAGTGACAGGAAAGAAATGAAGAAATAAATGGCAATAAAAATGTTAATAAGAGACGTAAAAAATAAAACAATGGTGGTTGTGAAGTTTTGTGGATTTCACGAAAAAAATCCAATGCTGCTTGGTAAATGCAGATAAATGGCCAAAAATTGCAAATTAAACTCAATATGCACCCTATTTTGTAGTATGTGGTGTGGGACTTGTTTACAAAACATACTGGGGTTTCAGAAATTTCCATCGGGCAGAAATAAAATTATTCATAAAAACGTATATTTTGTATGTTATAGCATATGCCCCCGCATGTAGATCCACAGTTGCGCAGGAGAGAGTGTGGATCTTTTGTTTTTACACCAATCTGCATTGCTCACTTTGTGTATTTATTCCCAAATGGTACATCAGCTGTATTTTGGGGAATGTCTGTTTTGTTCGTTCCTTGTTTCTGGGGAAACGTCTTTCAACGTCACACGCATCCAAGTGAAATGTTGACTGAGAGAGAAAATGCTTGCCCGTTGTCTTGGTTCCGGAGATTGACGGACAGCGTGTCTCGGAGACCAGACTCATAAGCCACAGCAGTATGACAGCAGTGGTTCCCGAGTGGACTAAAAAGGGGACGTAACTTTGAAATATCAAAATGGCGGACTAGTTCGATCGTCGAAAACGTGGCCGAACAATTTGCTTTGAAATGAGAAACGTTCAGGACAATGTCTTTATCGGACCTATACGACTGAAATGAGAACAGTTCAACACCAGACGTCCTTATCGGAGCTATACGATTGAATAATAAAGGTACACAAGTTATCTGTCTGCACATCAGTTACAAATCCTGAGTGCTTATCTCGACTCGAGTGGCGTGGCTGGTCACACGTTTTTTTTTTTCTTTCTCGCGGGGGTTTTGGGGGAGGGGGACGGGATAACAGACGACGAAACTCAGTTTAGATTACTCAGAAACTCAATTTATTTCGTAGAAACTCAATTTTTCGCGCGCCTTCGGCGCGTAAATTCTCAAAATTTTAGAAAACTCAATTTTCGGCAATGAAACTCAATTTACAAAATTTTGCAAAAACTCAATTTGTAATTGTTTTTCATCGTGGTTACCACGATGAAAAAAGTGTCTAGAAAAACCCCTGTTGCTGCAGAGAAAGATCTCAGTGCGTCATCCCGGTAGAGCCGTGTGTTGAGACAATAAAAAATGGTGCGTCTCCTCAGTAGTGCTGTGTGTTGAGATTTGTATTGCTGCAGACAAAAAAAATCAACGCGACTTCCAGAAGTGCCGTATGTAGAGCATTGTATTGCTGCAGACGGAAGCCTCGGTGCGTCTCCCAGTAGTGCCGTGTGTTGAGACTTGCATTGTTGCAGTCCCAGTATTGTCGTGTGTAGGCAGTGTATTGCTGCAGACAAATGGCATTACTGGGAGACGCACCGAGACTTCTCTCTGCAGCAACACAATGATGAATTATCGGCAAAATAATTCGCGCTTAATCAGGTCTTCTGCGTCACTTGCGTGTTCATAGAAATTACAATAAGCAAATAGAACAAAAAACAACAACAGCACGCTAATTGATGAAAAATGATTCAATATTCTGCGATGCCCGCTTTTCAGTGGAATTCATTGAAGGTGTCTCTAAAATTGAACAGGTACCACTGTTCAATACTACCTAACAAATATCATCGTCATTGTGGAGTTTTTCCATGTCCAATTGTTTCAGCTGTGTAGATATTATCGTCGCAGTTTAAATACGCAATTTAATATAATCAATACACCCTCTGCATATCTTCGAGGCAAAAAGTAGTGTCAGCTGTGTAGATATTATGGTCGCAGTTTAAATACGCAATTTAATATAATCAATATACCTTTCTGCATATCTTCGAGGCAAAAAGTAGTGTCAGCTGTGTAGATATTATGGTCGCAGTTTAAATACACAATTTAATGCCATGAATATACCTGTGGGCAGATCTTCGAGGCAAAAAGTACTCTGAAGAGTTACCTTCCTTAATTACTGCGAGACGCACAAATGAGAGACCCACCTCTACTGCCAGACGCACCGGCTGCGGGGCTGCAGTCATCCCTTATTCGGAATGTTAGTAACTGGGATTGCAGTATAACCGAGAAAAACCATAACCGGTACACAATGTAAATGTAATTTGTTTGACTAAGCTTACCTTTATTTGTCTTCTTTAATCATCAGCATGCTGGCTACCATGGACAAAGTGGTAATGAACAGACCACTTTATAGGATGTATAATTTATACACAGGAATACGATAGAGAACAACTACTGCATTGTGATCAATTTGAAACCCTCCCGCCCAACCGAGTCACAATGGAACATTCACTGCTTTGTAATCAATCTGAACACCAGGTCGAGTTCAAAAATGACCCACCAGTTGACGAACACCGTCACATGGGCTCCTTGGTGAATGCGATGTCGTTTAAACAGGAAACTGATCCTCGTGACACGAGTGACTACTTGGATATAAGCCTGGAATCACTCGAGAATTTACAGAATACCCTATGAGTCGAGAAATCAAGCAAGAACAGTCTGACTGGGAATATCTCTCCACCTCCCCGTGCATCAAATCGGAAAATGGGCAAATACCAACCATTCCAGTCGACTCCTTACCCAAACAGGAGGAAATATCAGCCGAACCAATCAAGCTAGAACCCAACAAGTTAGATGATGCTCCTTGTAAGCTTGTATACATGAACGAGGGGATCAAAGTAAGTAAGAATTATCTTAAAATTCATGACATTTTTATAAGAAGCGTGTATTTCTCTTGGTTCACTATGACAATGCGGTAATATTTCAAACCTAACGCAAGCATTTTTCCCCGACAAACGTTTAGTAATCAATTTATTGGGTGAGCCAACGAAGAGATCGTATAGAAGCGAATGAGCGCTGCGATGAAGCGATATCCGTTCAGTTTGAGATGGAGTTTGTCCTGTCTCTACGTTCTGAAGAATGAATCGTGGATCAGTTCACAAAGAAACTAATAATACTGTGATACTGCTTTAGGCTCACCCGTGGGTACGTTGATTTAGCAAGTTTTCTGTTGAATTTCATACAAGTTCAAGTTGAAAGCCTGTACATTATATATTTAACATGAAGTATAACTCGGAAGTTTACGTTCATAAAGTTAGACCGCGGTTCGCAGTTCGTTATTCGGGACCAGTCATTCAGCGACTCATTATAACAGCGCCCCTAGCAGCGCCCCCTGGCGTCAGATTTGGGATATGAATATGCAAATATAATATAGAGCATGACATTCTCTCTTGCTATACAGAGTTTGGAGTTCAAAGTCCTCATAATACAAAAAAATGCAGATTTCCATATCTGAGGAAATAATTGCTGGTCTCCTCGAATAATGAATTGCGAACCGCGGTCTAACTTTATGAACGTCAAGTGATATGTTGAATTTCATACAAGTTCAAGTTGAAAGCTTGTACATTATATATGCTAACATGAACTATAACACAGAAGTTTGTCTATTTTTTATATAATAATACTGTTAATTGACCTTACGTAGAGAAGGTTGAACGACGTCTGCTGAACGAAAGATGAAGGCCACGGATTGATTTCTCCTTGGATACACGTTCCGCTGCACTTATCAAAGATCATCAAATGTGTGTAATGTTTATTCTTTTGTCGATTTTCAGAAGCGTAGCATAGAATGGCCGTTGTGGTTGATTTAGACATTACTTGGTAATATTGTAATATATATATATATTCAGCAGGAAGACCAACGCTTTGATCAGTCAGCCAATCAGGGCCCACTTGAAGCTCCGTTTCCGGTAGTATTATATCAACGTCGGACAGTTTCGAAGTTGACTGTGGAAAAAGAAAAGATGGAATGTGATAAATTGGATGGACCAATGAATGACCAAGAAATAGTTTCCGCTGTACCGAATATACATGTAGTGAGCTCACATGAGCACACAACTGACCAAATTTCGACCAGCGACAAACCATACAGATGTATTGTATGTGATTATCAATGTGGACAATTGTCGGACTTTATAACACATTCCAGAAAGCATGCTGATGTGTCTTCTGAATATCATCTCCATTATCACCAATTTCTTTACAAGCCTCGTCACATAGATAAGAAGTCATACAAATGTCCACAGTGTGATTATAGTGCAGCTATCAAGAGTAATCTATCCCAACACATGAGAACACACACTGGGGAGAGGCCATACAAATGTTCATGGTGTGATTACAGTGCAGCTCTAAAGAGTAATCTATCCCAACACATGAGAACACACAACGGCGAGAAGCCATACAAATGTTCACAGTGCGATTATAGTGCAGCTGTAAGGCGTCATCTATCCGAACACATGAGAACACACAACGGCGAGAAGCCATACAAATGTTCCCAGTGCGATTATAGTGCAGCTGTAAGGCGTCATCTATCCGAACACATGAGAACACACACCGGGGAAAGGCCACACAAATGTTCATGGTGTGATTACAGTGCAGCTGTGAAGAGTACTTTGTCCAGACACATGAGAACGCATACTGGGGAGAAGCCATACAAATGTTCCCAGTGTGATTACAGTGCAACTTCCCAGAGTAATCTGTCCCGACACATGAGAACACACAACGGCGAAAAGCCATACAAATGTTCCGAGTGTGATTACAGTGCAGCGGAAAAGCGTCATCTATCCGAACACATGAGAACACACACCGGGGAAAGGCCACACAAATGTTCATGGTGTGATTACAGTGCAGCTGTAAAGAGTACTTTGTCCAGACACATGAGAACGCATACTAGGGAGAAGGCATACAAATGTTCACAGTGTGATTACAGTGCAACGTTAAAGTCCACTATCCAAATACATGAAAACGCACACCGGGGAAAGGCCATACAAATGTTCACAGTGTGATTACAGTGCAGCTTTTAGGAGTAATCTATCGAAACACATGAGAACACACAACGGCGAAAAGCCATACAAATGTTTCCAGTGTGATTACAGTGAAGCTGTAAAGGGTCATCTATCCGGACACATGAGAACGCACTCCGGGCAAGGCCATACAAATGTTCATGGTGTGATTATTGCGCACTAATAAAGAGTTATCTGTCCCAACACTTGAGAACACACAACCGCGAAAAGCCATACAACTGGCACAGTGTGATTACAGTACAGCTAGGAAAAGTAATCTATGCCAACACGGGAGGACACAACGGCGAAAAGCCATACAGATGTTCACAGTGGGATTACAGTGCAACTGTAGAGAGTAATCTATCCAAACACATGAGAACACACACCGGGGAAAGGCCATACACATATTCGTTGTGTGATTACATTGCAGCTGTTAGAGAACTCTGTCTCAACACATGATAATCTATTCTTATTTATTCGATGGTCAACTAAAAAGTAATCTCCCTTGAATTCCTAGAACTCTCCTACGTGCAATCTTAAAAAAAAAAATCAAGGTGGGGAAATGACCGCGATTGCGATTGTATTGTATTTATTACAGCACGTAATATTAGGATGGGGAAAATGTCGCCTGGGGAAAATGTCGTGTGGGAATACTGTCGTGGGAGAAAATGTCGGCAGGGAAAATATCGCTGGGGAAACTGTCGTTGGGGGATAATGTCGGTACCCCAAAAATAGTAACGAACGCGAATTTCATGGGGAGAAACGCAAAACCAAGTGTTGAAACTTGAGATCTGCATAACCCAGAACCGGAACATGTCCAGTGAAAGCGGAATGAGATTTGCAAAGTCTCTCCCTGAATAGTTAAGACCAAACCCAAGCGGAATTCACTTGTGTGATTGTAAAAGTGATCTGCATATAGTTTTTTCTTGAGCCTTAGCAAGTTCAGGTGGTCTAAGTTGAATAAACCTGTGTTTTCTTTGAAATACACCAGACTAAATCACAGCCATGGTCAAAATGACTGTCAGGCTTCCCATCCATCCCCCCCCCAATTGATTTTTATCCCCTTTGTGGGGGAATCTTTTACAAATAAATTACTGCTCTCTGGTCCAGCCTTGTGATCTGTGTGTATTGGTTAACTTGTTCAGGAAGGTACACTAATTGCGGGTCTAATAATGTGGGGGGGGGGGGGAGGGAAAGGGGTATTTTCGTACTCCGTTTTGGGGTAATTTTCATTATCTGTTCTCAGTTCTGAGGAAATCTAATTTTGCGTACACACGTTCTTGACGTATTCCACGTTCAACGTATTTTCCTATTTTTAATTCTCTGTTCTCTGTTCCACCAAGTTATAATTTTGCGTTCCTCGTTTTGTGAAATTTGTTATTTATACGTTCCCGTTCACATCGTCACTCTCGTATGCTTGTCTGCAAGAGGGGACGCAACTCTAGCGGATTCACCTCTTCTGTTCTGTGTGCGTCGAAACAACCCTGGAAGAACTACTTTCTTCTTTCGTTGGTTGGCCCGTTTATGACACCTGCTAAAGAAATCCCCACAAATCCTCTTCTTCGATTCCGTGGTCCAATTTTGAAATTCCAATGGCGACATAGGCCTACAATTTTCTTTATGAATCCACATCCGAAAACCGCCCTTAAATATCACTCCAGTTAGTTATATGGTTTATTTTGTTTACAGTTATGGAGCAAGGGCGGATCTACGGGGGGTCAGGGGGGTCCGGACCTCTCCTCCCCCCCCCTCCCATGAAACCTCAAAAAAAAATTGCTATTTAAGTTGGAGTTTCAATAGGTATCTAAAATCAGACATTATCGCCGCGAGCGCACCACGTGTAGTGGTGTGATATAGGCCAGTAGGCCTGTTTTGTTTGTGTGCTTAACCAGGAAGTCAAAAGTTGTCAGGCATATTCTTCAATATCGATGCCTGTTTATGCGAAACAAATGTGAAAATAGAACAATGAATCTACCTACATTGTGTTCAGATTTATTTCCGAGAAAACGCGTAAAACGCATCTCCCGCAACCTGGAACCCCGCAGCTTCCGGGGCCTAGGCGGCCCCTGGACCCTCGCATGTCAGGCTGTGAGGATCGCTTATTTTACCTTTGTGTAAATGAATCGGTATCATATTGGTTCTAATGTTCCATGATGTAAAAGTCATCGTGTTTTTATCTGTTAAATATAACTAGAAAGTCAAATGGATTCAGGCATGATGGTTTTTTCAATATCGATGCGTGCTTATAAATGAGAAACAAACGTGAAAATAGAACCATAACTCTGCATACATTATGTTCGAATTTATTTCCTGGAAAATGCTTAGGACGCATCTCCAGAGATCTAGGAATTCGGAGCTTCCGGGGCCTAGGCGGCCCATGGACCCTCACCTGTTGGGCTATGAGGATTTCCTTGTTTTATCTTTTTGTGAATGAACCGTATCGGTAGGCATCTTTGTTTCCTTTCCATGAACTAAATGCCATCGTTTTGTATGTTTTGAATATAACTAGAAAGTCAAATGGATGCTACGGAACCGTAGAGGGGACATGCAAAATTTTTCGCGGAAAATTATCTCGTCCCACGAGATAATTATCTCGTCCCACGACATAATTATCTCGTCCTACGAGATAATGATCTTGTCCCACTAGATAATTATCTCGTCCCACGACATATTTATCTCGTCCCACGAGATAATTATCTCGTCCCACGACATATTTATCTCGTCCCACGAGATAATTATCTCGTCCCACGAGATAATTGTCTCGTCCCACGACATAATTGACCAATGACAACAGGTTTTACAACTACGTTGTTAACGAATGAAAGACCACGCAACTTGCGAAAAGAAGGGTCTCATTTACCGGTATATTCTTAGGAGCAGCTCGCCCAAGTTGTTTGCTGGGGCAACCATTAGTTCGGGAATTAATGCGACACGTCGTCCCTAATGACTTCCTTTGACGATGAGTTTTATTGACAATAGGCTTGTTTTCCTGAACGCCAACAGAAAACGGCCTATTCTTATCTCATCAAAAGAGCTAGAGGAACTACTGCATGCCTTCACAGAACTTCGATATTAAGGACTTCGTGTACATAAAACTAATAAAATTTACGTAGTTCAATCCAGCGTTCATTCTGCACGTATTGCAGTTCACCATGAAGCAACTAAATTGGTATATTTCATTAATTAGATGGGAGATTTGTGGGGGTTTTTTTTACGTCATGACGTCAAGTCTGTATGTTATAACATTGGCAGATCAACACTATCGTGGCGTTAAAATAATATGGTACGTATTGGCGATTTTCGGCAATTCTCAATCGATTTTATTGAAAGGAATAAAATTATATTTTTTAGTTAATATACTGTGTGATTTAAGTTTCAATGTTGTACGATAAATGGTCTCCGAAATATCGCCGAAAACGTCTGGGATATATTATCTGGGACAGACAGTAGGTTTATTTCTATTGTTTCTTTGTGAAAAGTAGTTGAAAATTAATATATCTCTTGTTTATGTATGAAGAAATACTGAGCAAATGACTGGGATCTCAATTGAAACACAAAACAAGTTTATAGAGAGAAAAAAGAAGAAGAAATATTCTGCTCAACGGACGTGTTTATGTTTTTTCGTCCAAATATGCGATTGGATTAGAGAACATTATTTCATTCTCAGAGATGATCGCACGAGAGTTGAGCCCGAAATCGTCTATTGTTTTGCATTTCAATCTTAATTTAGGCCTAGCGGTAGGCACTGGCGGTGATAAGTTTACTTCCCCAGTATTAAGCAACAACTGGAAAAAATACTTGATAAGAAAATCATTCACTTCTATGCTATGTTTTCTTTCTTTCATTTTTGAGATCTGGCGTAGATCCTTAGAATGCTGTAGGGAAATGAGAAAAGTGCAAACCGACTCACGGGATAGCCTTACGCTGCATGAAAGTAGGTCCACAGAGTTTTGGGGATCCTTAGTGGTTGAAAGGCTTTTGTATGTCTATATTTAGTCACTAATAGTCACTTGGCATATATTTGATCCCTTATCTGCATTAAATATTACTCTGTTCATTATTTTCCCACAAAATATGAGATTAATACACTCTAAAGTATGGCAGACTGGTATCGTCACTTTACAAAAGCTTGGACTCTGCTGAGAAAGTTATACAGTTTAGCTGGTTAGGTGTATATGTGAGAGATGCTCTACCATAGCTATAGTGTAGGGGCTGTACAGCATACTTTGAGAAGAGAATGCCAGGCCAAAACTAGGTCATCACGTTAGGAGAGCATTAAAACTTGAATCTGTCTGTGGAAGGCCAGCATTTGTTTGACCCAGGATTAAGTATATCCTCACAGTGATAAATTATCAGGGGTGCAGATTTTACTAAAGATATGGCCACAGGTGAAAGACAAAGTAAGGTCTTCAATAATTCAACCATTTAAAACACACACTTTAGAAGCCAATTCCATGAAATATTCTGCCTACATTCAGCTCTGATTGTTCAAAACTGTTCACAGGTAGGTTGCTCCACGATATGTGGCCAAAAAAGGTCGTCAAGTTTAAAAGTGATTGAATTATTGGAGACCTTACCTTACATTTATCTAGACAGTTGAAAATATGTATTTCCACAATATTGATTTCATATATGTATGTGAGTAGTTGAAATATGTATCTCAACAGTTAAAATATGCATAAAAACAGCTCAAATGTTTCCGTAGTAAATCTGTATGCCAAGTGTTGATGTGTCAACAGCTGAAATATGTATTTCCATAGTAATTCTTTCTTACTTTTAGGGGACATATGCTCATCCCATTCTATGCAGTGCTGCATCTTCTAAGTGCAAGGTGTCACCTTTATATTAACATGGTTAAGACAAAGTACCATTATTGATAAGTCAAATGTGATATTCGGGTAATCCCCTTCTGTTTTGGCGAATGCTGTGATAGTATGGGTCCGATAGTATGAGTGGTCATATTCTTGTCACTGGCTGAATATACGTTACGGCCAAGTATCGTCCATCGCTGAAGGAAAATACAACCTAAACTACCGATCGCGATATACTTTGATTTTGTTCGTTCTCTTTGAAGTTGTGTTACGTTTAACTTATGTAAATACTGTCTTATACATGTGGAATCCTGTGCAAAGAAACTTGACACATGCGTGATGCGCACGGGCATCGCGGCTCGTGCCTCTATTATATACTGCTACACATGTATAGCTGAATAAATATAGGTTTCCCCCCAAAATATTTACTCCTGCAAAGTTTGTAGCAAATATCACCTTCCCGATGGTGCAAATTAACATAGTTTATGATTTTGCAAAATTATAGCAAAAATCAAGTTCAACATATTAGCACAGCAAATCCCTTCTCCATGTTATAATCGGAGAACGCATTGGCCGACTATTGGTTCACTCACTTGTATTACCGATAGAACATTTATTTACCCCTCATCAGAAAGATTGTTCACATGGAAAGTCTTATGTAATTATATTTGTGACAAATAATGTCAAAATACTTTGAAAGAGCAAAATTCAGCTATTTTGGTTGAGTCAAGGCTGGATGAGCACCTACAGCAGTGTCTTATTGGACGATTATTAGGTGGGTAGCACATGGTTAGCGTAACGTGTGCAACTTCCCTCATTATAGGACTGCCTTTCTTTGGTATGTTCAACTTCATTATGTCGGTACCTTTTAAGAAGGGCCGTTCGTGCCATAAATCCAAACGTTTAGAAACTTTAAACGTTTAACTTGCACCAACCAATCAGATGTCATGAATTGACATTTTGAAGATGTTTCCCGTCCGAAAGCAAACGTTTGCTGTTGTAACATCCAATACTTTAGACGTTTCCTGTCAAAAGGCAAACGTTTCCAGTAGGAATATTCGAGACTTTTAAACGTTTCCGGTTTAAGGGATATCGTTACCGGTTGAGATCGTCCAGTCAGATTTTCTTATTGCTGCTTCGTATGTTCAACCCTCAACATCAATACGTGTCCACTGGCAAAACATTTTTGCTATGTAGTCTGTTTGAACCAATCAAAATAACCCTTACAAATATTCGCGCATATTGTATTCCTCATGCCCACCGTTCATCATGTCCCGCGCAAATTGTCCCGGTGCCAAAGATATTCTCCAAAACCTAATTTGTAAGAACGGTTTTCATTAGTTATAATACATTACATACCTGAAACGTTTGCCAGTGGAGATTTGCACGCGGTCCAAATAAAAAATCTGATTGGACGATCACAACGGGAAACGTTATCCTTTTAACCGGAACCCTTTAAAAGACCCGAATTTTACTACCGGAAACGTTTGTCTTTTGACAGGAAACGTCTAAAGTCGCGAATTTACAACTGGAAACGTTTGCTTTTTAATAGGAAAATGTCAGTTCATAACATCTGATTGGTTGGTTCAAGTTTAAACGTTCAGACTTTTTAAAGCTTTACAATGTTTAAACGTTTGAGAAGTTAAAACGTCTAAAGGATGCGTTTATGGCGCGAACGGCCCTTCATATACTTTGTCAGAGGATGTAACTTTTGATTGCGTTTTAGCCACATACATTCGTGCCTGGTACCACCTGTGCCTAACTTGAAATTAAATATATAATTGTGCGTTTATTTCATTATTAAACTTATCCCCCCAATAACCCAGATCTCAGTAAAGCCCATAGGCTCTAGTTTTGTATTTATTCATTTTTTTTTTTTTTATTTTTTTTTTTTTTTTTTGTCTTGGCCGGCCAAGCCCCCCATGTACGGAGCCTTCTCGGTTTACTCCTTCTCAGGTTAATATGTAATGTCTGTCACATTTATATAATACAAGGAAGTGGCGGAAATCGAGACACCTGTTCAGATGTGTACTTGTATCCGCTAAAGAAAATGCTGACATCAAATTATAGCAGTTGGAGGATTTTCACTCCTAATCATGAATACTGTTTGAGAGAATGGATAAACTTCACTTCTTTGGTGTTCTCTAGTCAGTCTTGTGTGAAATCTATGTCAACAGAATTGTATTACAATATGACATCGGCTTTATTATGAAGTCTGCGTCCGCTCCATACACAGATCCTACAACTCATTGGAACACATTAAAACAGTCTCTTAAACAGTCTCTTAAACAACTATATTTCGCCCGAAGATTTGCAGCCTTTTAGTGAACCAGGGACATCAAAATTATAATATTTCAATCATCCAAACCCAAGAAAACTTTGAAATGATCAATGAATTTTTCCTTGTAGTTTGAGGTTGTTTTTTATTGCCTAGGCCATCTGCAGATTGCTAAAATTTCCCCGACTGGCTGCAACAGAAGTACGTTACGTGCGCTTTCATTGGTGAACAACGTAGTTGTAAAATCTGTTGGCATTGGTCAATTATGTCTTGGGACGAGATAAATATGTCGTGGGACGAGATAAATATGTCGTGGGACGAGATAAAAATGTCGTGGGACGAGATAATTATGTCGTGGGACGAGATAATTAATTTATGTCGTGGGACGAGATAATTATCTCGTGGGACGAGATAATTATGTCCTGGAACGAGATAATTATGTCGTGGGACGAGATAATTATGTCGTGGGACGAGATAATTATGTCGTGGGACGAGATAAATATGTCGTGGGACGAGATAATTATGTCGTGGGACGAGATAATTATGTCGTGGGACGAGCTAATTATCTCGTGGGACGAGATAAATATGTCGTGGGACGAGATAATTATGTTGTGGGACGAGATAATTATCTCGTTGGGCGAGACACATATGTCGTGGGACGAGATAATTATGTCGTGGCACGAGATGTCGTGGGACGAGATAATTATGTCGTGGGACGAGATAATTATCTCGTGGGACGAGATAAATATGTCGTGGGACGAGATAATTATGTCGTGGGACGAGATAATTATCTCGTGGGGCGAGATACATATGTCGTGGGGCGAGATACATATGTCGTGGGACGAGATAATTATGTCGTGGGACGAGATAATTATCTCGTGGGACGAGATAATTATGTCGTGGCACGAGATAATTATGTCGTGGGACGAGATAATTATCTCGTGGGACGAGATAATTTTCCGCGAAAAAAAGATTGTGCATGTCCCCTCTACGGTTCCGTAGGATGCAAGCATGAGATGCGATTTTTCAAATATCGAAGCTTGCTTCTAGTTGCGAAAAAATCGTGAAAATAAAACCATAAATCTGCATACATTATGATCAGTTTTATTTCTGGGAAAACGCTCAGAACGCATCTCCGGCGATGTAGGACCCCGGAGCTTCCGGGGCCTAGGCGGCCTCTGGACCTCGCCTGTTGGTCTGTGATAGTCGACCCCTCCCCCTATGAATTTTGGCTGGGTCCGCCCTTGTGGAGTATATAATGAAATATGTTGTCAACTGTGGACAATTTCCAACGTTTTCCGATGTTTACTTCGCTGCATGTACTGACATTAACAACACTATTAAACAGCGTGGTAGCTAATAAAGACACACTTGAGCTCTTCACAATTGTTTTTTCTTCGTTCTTCGTATTTGGATTATTTTTTCTTTTTTTCTCCGTACTAGAGATAAATTTGTTTACGTTCACACGATCGCTTACCCCCCTCCCCCCGCTTGTCCCCCCCCCCCCCCCCATAATGAGGATGATATTTCTGTCAGGCTAGAAATGGAAAGGAGAGTTATTATTCCAAGAGAACAGTTCGCTTATTTCAGTTAATATTGCTTTTTCATATGGAACTGAATTGAGAAATGTCACCTCTGTGAAAACTTAGTGTAAAAATCTGATAAGATCTGATGGTTTGTGCTTTGCTGATGGGAAATTTCCAATCAGTTGACAGGCCCCATGAATGGTGGTGTTTTCTTGGGCAATAAGCTGACAAGAGCAAACCGAAGCCCTGAAGACAAGACACTCACATGTTGACACTGTGATTACCGGTCTGTTCATCAAAGTAAGCTTGACACTGATAAAAAATCTCACAAGAAAACTGATTAAGGATTGATTGACAACCATTGATTTGTGATCTATTTTGTTGTTAGATATTTTATCTTTGATAGAGGTCAATGTTGTCTGTCGCTGTTTAGCTAAAATATTGCTGAACAGGGCCTTAAAGTTAATTTCTCGCGCTCTCTGAGAGAGCAAAATATGCAGTTTCCGACATTTTATGGATTGAGCTTGGGACTTCTTCATATTTACGATTTTCTCTGCAAAAGCTGCTAAGAAGACCGGGAAATTTATTTGGTGAGAAATGTAGTCTGCTCAGATTCTTTGTGGCTGAAAAATGGTTTACGTTGGAAAAATATTGTCCAAGACTCACTTTTCGGATTACACCATTGACAGCGTCATTTCACAATTACTAATGATGCTTTGCTGCTGGGTGTGTAATGCGAATAGGATAAAGCTGGCTTTTATAAGGTCATATTATGAAACTTCAGCTCTCGATTTTCCATAATTAGTGATCGCTCCCCTTCCGCACTAAGACCAGATAGATTTCAATCGTTTCCAAAACACGACAGAAGCCTGACAATTACACGATTGATTAATCATGTCTTTTTAAACATCCACGACAGTATCAGACACGTGCACTAAGTTTGAAGACTCGTACCAGCCTACGAAACGCGTTGGCGTAGTGATGTTCCATCTGCTCATGGATTGGGCTGTCTCGGCACCGGACCAGTCTTCAGCCAACCTCTGCCAGAGAAGTGAATTGTTCTTATAAAAAAAATACCCGTCTTTTGCACATGACGAGTAATTGAAGGCCAGTGGTAGTTGTTTGGAGCTTGATATGTATTCGGTTTGCTACGAGTTTGATTTTAAATCGGGGTCTACACGCTTAAAACTAAAGTGTTGTAAAGTGTTGAAATAACACTTTAAGTGTGTCCACAGGGACTGCACTTTAAAGTGCTGTCCCTGTGGACACACTTAAAGGGTTATTGCAACACTTTACGAGTAGGTTTCGACACTTAGTTTTAAGCGTGTACTCTAGCCAAGATTCATAGCGTCTCCCTTCCCTCACCGCTATGCCGACGACAAATACATTTCCCTGGTGGTAACTCGAACATCTCCATGGCGCACTTATTATTACCTTTGCGCCCTATTGGACCTTCATTAACTTGAGAAAATGGGCCGCCATGAATAAAAATACAGAAATGGCAGACTAAATGACCATTCGTCGGTCAAAAATTAATTACCGGTACAGACGTTAAAATTATCCTTATGGAGCCCCAAAATCACCTGAAATCGAGGGTCAAGAAGATGGGCATTTCCGTCATAATAGACCCCGTGTATACAGGGGATGATGATCACAACATCGATTATGGTATTCTTATTCATGGCGTCCCTTTTTCTCAAGTTAATGAAGGTCCAATAGGGCGCAAAGGTAATAATAAGTGCGCCATGGAGATGTTCGAATTACCACCAGGGAAATGTATTTGTCGTCGGCATAGCGGTGAGGGAAGGGAGAGGCTATGAATCTTAGCTAGGTCTACTCTAATAAGGTGTTGCCTAGATAGATTATTTGGGTGTCTCTGCACCGTTTACACAAAGCCGAAAAAAGACCAAAGTATGAAGTCATTTGTAGGAGCGCGTATAATTCAAAATCGAGACGGGCAACCCCCGCCAATAAGTTTGTCAGGTTGTAGCACTTAAATACTTCTTGCCGAAACATAGCAGTCTAGACTTAATAATGGAATAGACGAAATACAACTGCTTTAACATTGCCACCAATGTAAATATTTTAGTGGTCTAAGGCCTCAAACGCTTGTGTATGGTTGGCCATCCCTGCCAGAATTCGTCATTTAGAGGCTGCCTCTAAATAATATATACCATGGTATAAAATGCCAAGCCTGCCATAATTCGTATTTAGAGGCTGCCTCTAATTATTTTGTACCATGGTATAAAATGCCAAGCCTGCCATAATCCCTATTTAGTGGATGCCTGTAAATCGCCAAGCCTGCCACAATTCGTATTTAGAGGCTGCCTCTAATTATTTTGTACCATGGTATAAAATCGCCAAGCCTGCCATAATTCCTATTTAGAGGATGCCTCTAATTCATTTTAGCCGTAAGTCGTAAATTTTCGCCTTCTTATTACTTCCACCAATGATATGCGCTTTCACAAATTTGGTGCCATATCTCTACGCTTGTTACAAGTTTACTCATTGGTCAAATTTAATATTCTTGATATGACATCGACTTGTTTATGACTTACGGCTAAAATGAATTAGAGGCATCCTCTAAATAGGAATTATGGCAGGCTTGACGATTTTATACCATGGTACAAAATAATTAGAGGCAGCCTCTAAATACGAATTATGGCAGGCTCGGCATTTTATACCATGGTATATATTATTTACAGGCAGCCTCTAAATACGAATTGTGGCAGGCTTGGCGATTTAAAGGCATCCTCTAAATAGGAATTATGGCAGGCTCGGCATTTTATACCATGGTACAAAATAATTAGAGGCAGCCTCTAAATACGAATTATGGCAGGCTTGGCATTTTATACCATGGTATATATTATTTAGAGGCAGCCTCTAAATGACGAATTCTGGCAGGGATGGCCAACCATACTTGTGTCCGTTCCTTGAAGGCAAGGGAGACCACTGGCATTATTGTAACTTGTACCAGTGCTTGTACTAGCTTACAGCTAGTGGGAATTTTCCTTTAGCTCAGTCGGTAGTGCGCTGGTGTGGCAAGTAAGAGGACCCCGCATCGAATCCCGGTAGCGCCTAAAAATCCCCGTCCGTTACATTATTATGCCATTTTTCTCAATATGTCAGTCAATTACGTGAGGCTTGGTCCTACTAGCCCGGTCTGCTGTACTAGCATGCTGGAACACAATACCATCAGATGGGAAGAATGGTTCTATTCTAGAGTACACTTTCTGAAAACGGTTTCAACCAACCCCGGTGTCCGCCAATGTAGATATCGCTGGTCCGGGTTTCCGCCACAGTTAGTTCGTAGTTTTGCACTGGACTGGAATGGGTTTAGCGCACGAAGTCACTAACCACTTGTTGTGGCGAGATTTATCCGGGTTGTTTGATATTTCACTTGTGGTACGTTCATGCCCATTACATTGTGTACAGCCATATGGTTCGTTGTAAGTATAACAATCTTCGAAAAAGCAAAACATTCAAATTTTCATCATTGCGATAACCAACTTCAGAAATCAAAGCTTTTAACGAGGAACTAGGACAACGTGGTTGACTAACCGACTTTTTCTCGGCCTAAAAGCCTTTTCGGGTGAAGAGGGGTACTAAAAAATTCTCCTTACTATTTATTTTAATTATCGTTTGTATTTCAAGCAAAACTCGACTCGCGAGTAATTCATATAGACTTGGGAGTAGTTCCGGTTCCATTCGTTTTCATTCGTTGGACCGTGACCGTGAGAGGACAAGCCATGCTATGTTCACAGGAATGTTAGTAACTGGGATTGCAGTATAACCGAGAAAAACCATAAGCGGTACACAATGTTAATGTAGTTTGTGTGACTATGCTTACCTCTATTTATCTTCTTTAATCATCAGCATCCTGGCGACTCTGGACAAAGTGGTAATAAACAGACTACTTCATAGGATGTATAATTTATACACAGGAATACGATAGAGTACATCTACTGCATTGTGATCAATCTGAATCCCTCCCGCCCAACCGAGTCACAATGGAACATCCACTGCTTTGTAATCAATCTGAACTCCTCTCGCCCAACCGAGTCACAATGGAACATCCACTGCTTTGTAATCAATCTGAACTCCTCCCGCCCAACCGAGTCACAATGGAACATCCACTACAGTGTGATCAATCTGAATCCCTCCCGCCCAACCGAGTCACAATGGAACATCCACTGCTTTGTAATCAATCTGAACTCCTCCCGCCCAACCGAGTCACAATGGAACATCCACTGCTTTGTAATCAATCTGAACTCCTCTCGCCCAACCGAGTCACAATGGAACATCCACTGCTTTGTAATCAATCTGAACTCCTCCCGCCCAACCGAGTCACAATGGAACATCCACTACAGTGTGATCAATCTGAATCCCTCCCGCCCAACCGAGTCACAATGGAACATCCACTGCTTTGTAATCAATCTGAACTCCTCTCGCCCAACCGAGTCACAATGGAACATCCACTGCTTTGTAATCAATCTGAACTCCTCCCGCCCAACCGAGTCACAATGGAACATCCACTACAGTGTAATCAATCTGAATCCCTCCTGCCCAACCGAGTCACAATGGAACATCCACTACAGTGTGATCAATCTGAACTCCTCCCGCCCAACCGAGTCACAATGGAACATCCACTACAGTGTGATCAATCTGAACCCCTCCTGCCCAACCGAGTCACAAGGGAACATCCACTACAGTGTAATCAATCTGAACCCCTCCTGCCCAACCGAGTCACAAGGGAACATCCACTACAGTGTGATCAATCTGAACCCCTCCCGCCCAACCGAGTCACAATGGAACATCCACTACAGTGTGATCAATCTGAACCCCTCCTGCCCAACCGAGTCACAAGGGAACATCCACTACAGTGTAATCAATCTGAACCCCTCCCGCCCAACCGAGTCACAATGGAGCATCCACTACAGTGTGATCAATCTGAACATCTGGTCGAGTTCAAAAATTACACACCAGTTGACGAACACCGTGACATGGGCTCCTTGGTGAATGCGATGTCGTTTAAACAGGAAACTGATCCTCGTGACTTGGGTAACTGCTTGGATAAGCCTGGAATCACTCGAGAATTTACAGAATACCCTATGGGTCGAGAAATCAAGCAAGAACAGTCTGACTGGGAATATCTCTCCACCACCCCGTGCATCAAACCGGAAAATGAGCAAATACCAACCATTCCAGTAGACTCCTTACCCAAGCAGGAGGAAATATCAGCAGACCCAATCAAGCTAGAACCCAACACGTCGGATGATGATCCTTGTAAGCTTGTATGCAAGAACGAGGGGATCAAAGTAAGTAAAAACTCACTGAAAATTCATGACATACATAGAACAGGCGTGTATTTCTCTTGGTTCACTATGACAATGCCGTAATATTTCAAGCCTAGCGCAATCATCAGCTAGTAATCCGTGTCTTGGTAATCAGCTGTTGCCATGGTTGCAATGAAACGATATCCATTCTGTTTGAGATGGAGTTTGCCCTGTCCGTTCATTCTAAGTACTTGGGCCTCGAACTGGATGAATCGTGGACCAGTTCAGTATATATGTGGGAGTTCACAAAGGAACTATAAAAATACTGTGATACCGGTACTGCTTTAGGCTCACCCGTGGGTACGTTGATTTATCAAGTGATCTGTTGAATTTCATACAAGTTCAAGTTGAAAGCTTGTACATTATATATGTTAACATGAAGTATAACTCAGAAGTTTGTCTATTTCTATAATAATACTGTTAATAAACCCAAGGTGAAGGCCACGGAAGACTATAGATCTCCGTGGGTACACGTTCTGCTGGGAAGGGAGGGAGGGATTTGGCTTAATGTCACACTCAAGTTTGTTTCACTCATGGTAACAGTCAGTTTGGTTGGTGGAGGAAGCCGGAGTACCCTGAGAGAACCACCGCCCTTCGGCAATTAACTGACAAACTTTCACACATGGACCAGCTGGGCCTGAACCCGTGCCGCTTCAGCGATGTGAGGCCACTTATCAAAGGTCATCAAGTGTGTGTAAAGTTGTTTATTCATCTGTCAATTATCAAAAGAGTGGCACAGAATGGCCGTTATGGTTGATTTAAACATTAGTGTGTAATATACCGATATTCACTTCATTTCAGCAGGAAGATCTACACTTTGATCTGTGTCAGTCAGACATTGAGGGTCCAACCGAAGCCCCGTTTCCGGTAGTATTATATCAACGTCGGACAACTTTGAAGTTGACTGAGGAAAAAGAAAAAATGGAATGTGATAAATTGGATGGACCAATGAATGACCAAGAAATAGTTTCCGCTGTGCCGAATATACATGTAGTGAGCTCACATGAGCACACAGCTAACCAAATTTCGATTAGCAACAAACCCTACAGATGTATTGTATGTGATTATCAGTGTGGACAATTATCGGATTTTCTAACACATTCCAGAAAGCATGCTGGTGTGTCTTCTGAATGTCAACTCCATTATCACGAATTCCTTTACAAGCATCGTCATATAGACGGAAAGCCATACAAATGTCCACAGTGTGATTATAGTGCAGCTATCAAGAGAAATCTGTCCAAACACATGAGAAGACACAACGGCGAGAAGCCACACAAATGTTCACAATGTGATTACAGTGCAGCTTCCCGGAGTAATCTGTCCCAACACATGAGAACGCACACTGGGGATAGGCCATACAAATGTTCACAGTGTGATTACAGTGCAAAATTAAAGAGTCATCTATCCAAACACATGAGAACACACACCGGGGAAAGGCCATACAAATGTTCACAGTGTGATTACAGTGCAAAAGTAACGAGTCATCTATCTAAACACATGAGAACACACACCGGGGAAAGGCCATACGAATGTTCAGAGTGTGATTACAGTGCAAAATTAAAGAGTCATCTGTCCCAACACATGAGAACACACAACGGCGAAAAGCCATACAAATGTTCACAATGTGATTACAGTGCAGCTTCCCAGAGTAATCTGTCCCAACACATGAGAACACACACCGGTGAAAGGCCATACAAATGTTCACAGTGTGATTACAGTGCAAAATTAACGAGTCAAATATCCAAACACATGACAACACACACCGGGGAACGGCCATACGAATGTTCAGAGTGTGATTACAGTGCAAAATTAAAGAGTCATCTGTCCCAACACCTGAGAACACACAACGGCGAAAAGCCATACAAATGTTTCCGGTGAAAATGACTGTCAGGTTTCCCATCCATTCCCCCCCCCCCATTTCTATTCCCTTTGTGAGGGAATCTTTTACATATAAATTACTACTCTGGGGTCCAGCTTGTGATCTTTGTGTGTTGGTTAACTTGTTCAGGAAGGTACACTAATTGCAGGTCAAATAATGATGGTGATATTTCTGTCAGGCTGGAAATGGAAAGGAGAGTTATTATTCCAAGAGAACTGTTCACTTATATAAGCTAATAGTGCTTTTTTATACCATATCATATTGAACTAAATTGAGAAATGTCACCTCTGTGATAACTTAGTGTGCAAATCTGGTAAGATCTGATGGTTTGTGTTTTGCTAATGGGAAATTTCCAATCAGTTGACAAGCCCCATGAATGGTGGTGTTTTCTTGGGCAATAAGCTGACAAGAGCAAACCGAAGCCCTGAAGACACCCACATGTTGACACTGTGATTACTGGTCTGTTCATCAAAGTAAGCTTGACACTGATAAAAAATCTCACAAGAAAGCTGATTAAGGATTGTTTGACAACCATTGATTTGTGATCTATTTTGTTGTTAGATATTTTATCTTTAGATAGAGATCAATGTTGTTTGTCACTATTTAGCTAATTCTCCCGCGCTTTCTTCAGAGTGCAAAATATGCAGTTTCCGACCTTTTATGGATTGAGCTTTGGACTTATTTTTTTTTATCTTATATTTGGTGAGAAATATAGTCTGCTCAGATTCTTCGTGGCCGAAAAATGCTTTACCTGGGAAAAATATTGTCTAAGACTAACTTTTCGGATTACACCATCGACAGCGTCATTTCAAAATTACTAATGATGCTTTGCTGCTGGGAGTTTAATGCGAATATGGTAAAGCTGGCTTTTATAGGCTTATGTTATGAAACTTCAGCTCTCATTTTTCCATAATTCTGGAGCTATATTGTGGTCGCTCCCCTTCCACACTAAGACCAGATAGATTCCCATCGTTTCCCAAACACGACAGAAGCCTGACAATTACAGGATTGATTGCACCAGTAAGCACACTTTTTTTTTCATTGATGACGTCTCTTTGAACACCCATGACAGTATCAAACGCTTGAGTCCGTTCCTTGCAGGTAAGGGAGACCATGGCATTAAGCCATTGTTTTCAACATGCCAGTCAATTACGTGAGGCGTGTCCCTACTAGCCCGGCCTACTGTACTAACATGCTGGAACACAATAACATCAGATGGAAAGAATGGTTCTATTTTAGAGTACACTTGCTGAAAACTGCCTCAACCAACCACGGTGTCGGCCAACGTAGATATCGCTGGTCCGGTTTTCCACCACCGTTAGTTCGTAGGTTTGCACTGGACGGGAACGGGTTTAGCGCGCGAAGTAACCAAACACTTGTTGTGGCGAGAGTTATCCGGGTTATTTGATATTTCACTCGTGGTACGTTCAAGGCCATTTCATTGTGAGCAGCCATATGGTTCGTTGTAAGTTTTACAATCTTGAAAAATGCAAAACATTCAAATTTTCATCATTGCAATAATCAACTCCAGAAATCAAAGCTTTTAATGAGGAACTAGGACAACATTGTTGACTAACCGAGTTTTCCTCGGCCTAAAAGACTTTTGTGAAGAGGGAAACTAAAAATTCTTCGTAATATTTTTTTCAATGTCGTTTGTATTTCAAGCAGAACCCGAATCGCGAGTTAGTCATGTAGATTTGGGAGTGAATGAAATTAATACGACTTATGGTTTCATTTCGTTAATTTGACTTCCATTCCTTTTCATTCGCTGGACCGTGACCGTGAGAGGATAAGCCATACTATATCCACAGGAATGTAACTGGGGTTGCAGTATAACCAAGAAAAACCATAACCGGTACACAATGTAAATGTAGCTTGTGTGACTAAGCTTACCTCTATTTATCTTCTTTACTCATCAGCATGCTGGTTACCCTGGACAAACTAGCAATAAACAGATCACTTCATAGGATATATATTCATACACAGGAATACTATAGAGTACATCCACCGCACAGTGATCAATCTAAACCCCTCTCGCCCAACCGAGTCACAATGGAACATCCACTGCTGCGTAATCAATTTAAACTCCTCCCGCTCAACCAAGACACAATGAAGCATCCGCTACATTGTGATCAATCTGAACACCTGGTCGAGTGTAGAAATGACACGACAGTTGACGAACACCGCCACATGGGCTCCTTGGTGAATGCGATGTCGTTTAAACAGGAAACTGATCCTTGTGACTTGGGTAACTGCTTGGATAAGCCTGGAATCACTCGAGAATTCTCAGAATACCCTATGGGTCGAGAAATCAAGCAAGAACAGCCTGACTGGGAATATCTCTCCACCATCCCGTGCATCAAACCAGATAATGGGCAAATACCAACCATTCCAGACGACTCCTTACTCAACCAGGAGGAAATATCAGTTGACCCAATCAAGCTAGAACCCAACACATCGGATCATGCTCCCTGTGAGCTTGTATACAAGAACGAGGGGATCAAAGTAAGTAAAAACTAACTTAAAATGCATGACATTTATAGAACAAGCGTGTATTTATCTTGGTTCACTATGGCGATGTGGTAATATTTCAACCCTAGCGCAATCATTTTCCCCCAACAAGTTACCGGTAATGGATTTATTGGGTGAGCCAATGAAGAGAACGTAAAAAAAGCCAATAAGCGAAACGTAATCAGCTAGTAATCCGTGTCTTCGTAATCAGCTGTTGCGATGAAACAATATCCGTTCTGTTTGAGATGGAGTTTGCTCAATCTCTACGTTCTACGTACTTGAGTCCCGAAGAATGATGAATCGTGGACCAGTTCAATATACACGTGGGACTATAATAATACTGTGATACTGCTTTAGGTTTACCCGTGGGTACCTTGATTTAGCAAGTGATCTGTTGAATTTCATACAAGTTTAAGTTGAAAGCTTGTACATTATATATGTTAACATGAAGTATAACTCAGAAGTTTGTCAATGTCTATATGATAATACTGTTAACTAACTTAATTTGGAGAAGATTAAGCTACGTCCGCTGAACCCAAGATGAAGACCACGAAAGAATATCTCTGTGGATACACGTTCTGCTGCACTTATCAAATGATCACCAAATGTGTGTAAATGTTTATTCATTTGTCGATTTTTAGAAGAGTAGCACAGAATGGCTGTTGTGGTTGATTTAGGCATTACTTGGTAATATTGTAATATATATATATTTCAGCAGGAAGATCAACGCTTTGATCAGTCGGCCAATCAGGGCCCACTTGACGCTCCGTTTCCGGTAGTATTATATCAACGTCGGACAAGTTTGAAGTTGACTGAGGAAAAAGAAAAGATGAAATGTGAAAAATTGGTTGGACCACTGAATGACCAAGAAATAGTTTCCGCAGTCCCAAATATAGTGAGCTCACATGAGCACACAGCTAACCAAATTTCGACCAGCGACAAACCATACAGATGTATTGTATGTGATTATCAATGTGGACAATTATCAGACTTTGTAAAACATTCCAGAAAGCATGCTGATGGGTCTTCCGAATGTCAACCCCATCATCACGAATTCCTTCACAAGCCTTGTCATATAGACGAAAAGCCATACAAATGTCCACAGTGTGATTACAGTGCAGCTGTAAAGAGTACTTTGTCCAGACACATGAGAACGCATACTGGGGAGAAGCCATACAAATGTTCCCAGTGTGATTACAGTGCAACTTCCCAGAGTAATCTGTCCCGACACAAGAGAACACACAACGGCGAAAAGCCATACAAATGCTCCGAGTGTGATTACAGTGCAGCGGATGAACGTCATCTATCCGAACACATGAGAACACACACCGGGGAAAGGCCACACAAATGTTCATGGTGTGATTACAGTGCAGCTATCAAGAGTACGTTGTCCAGGCACATGAGAACGCATACTGGGGAGAAGCCATACAAATGTTCCCAGTGTGATTACAGTGCAACTTCCCAGAGTAATCTGTCCCGACACAAGAGAACACACAACGGCGAAAAGCCATACAAATGCTCCGAGTGTGATTACAGTGCATCGGAAAAGCGTCATCTATCCGAACACATGAGAACACACACCGGGGAAAGGCCACACAAATGTTCATGGTGTGATTACAGTGCAGCTATAAAGAGTACTTTGTCCAGACACATGACAACGCATACTAGGGAGAAGCCATACAAATGTTCACAGTGTGATTACAGTGCAGCTTTCAGGAATAATCTGTTCCAACACGTGAGAATGCACACCGTGGAGAGGCCATACAAATATTCACAGTGGCGGGTGGTTGGGTGGGTTCAGGTTCCTATTGCTTCAATGCGTTTTGCTGAGAAGCAACAGGAACTTGATATGTGATGTCTAGCACTGTAATATCTCTTGTCTTTATTGCACCATGTAAGCGTCCTGTCTGCGTCTTGTGCACTGTCCTGCGTGTTTTATAGGGTGGATGGAGGGTGTATGGTTCGATGCTGCTTCAAAGATTTTGTCTTTGAAATAGCAGGAACACAACTGGGCTGGGTGGTGCTTAGTTGGTTCGTCGTGATATATCTGAAATATTGTTGAAAGCGACGTTAAATTCTATTCACTCACTCACTCATATTCACAGTGTGATTACAGTGCGACGTTAAAGTCATCTATCCAAACACATGAAAACGCACACCGGGGAAAGGCCATACAAATGTTCACAGTGTAATTACAGTGCAGCTTTCAGGAGTAATCTGGCCCAATGCATGAGAACGCACACCGGGGAGAGGCCGTACAATTGTTCACAGTGTGATTACAGTGCAGCTTTCAGGAGTAATCTGTCCCAACACATGAGAACGCACACCGGGGAGAGGCCATACGAATGTTCACAGTGTGATTACAGTGCAACTTTAAAAAGTCCTCTGTCCAAACACATGAGAAGACACAACGGCGAAAAGCTATACAAATGTTTCCAGGCTGATTGCAGTGAAGCTGTAAAGGGTCATCTATCCGGACACATGAGAACACACTCCGGGAAAGGCCATACAAATGTTCATGGTGTGATTATTGTGCAGTAATAAAGAGTTATCTGTCCCAACACTTGAGAACACACAACGGCGAAAAGCCATACAACTGGCACAGTGTGATTACAGTGCAGCTAGGAAAAGTAATCTATCCAAACACATGAGAACACACACCGGGGAAAGGCCATACAAATATTCGTGGTGTGATTGCAGTGCAGCTGTTAGAGTACTCTGTCTCAACACATGATAATCTATTCTTATTTATTCGATAGTCAACTAAAAAGTAATCTCCCTTGAATTCCTAGAACTCTCCAATGTGCAATCTTAAAAAAAAAATCAAGGTGGGGAAATGACCGCGATTGCGATTGTCGGCAGATCGTATTTATTACAGCACGTAATATTAGGATGGGGAAAATTTCGCCTGGGGAAAATGTCGTGTGGGAAAACTGTCGTAGGTGAAAATGTCGCTGGGGAAACTGTCGTTGGGGGATAATGTCGGTACCTCCAAAAATAGTAACGAACGCGAATTTCATGGGGAAAAACGCAAAAGCGAGTGTTGAAAATTGAGATCTGCATAACCCAGAACAGGAACATGTCAAGTGAAAGCGGAATGAGATTTGTAAAGTCTGTCCCTGAATAGTTCAGACCAAACCCAAGAGGAATTCACCTTTGTGATTCTAAAAGTGATCTGCATATAGTTTCTTCTTGAGCCTTAGTCTATTCAGATTCTTCGTGGCCAAAAAATGCTTTGCTTCGGAAAAATATTGTCCAAGACTAACTTTTCGGATTCCACCATTGACAGCGTCATTTCAAAATTACCAATGATGCTTTGCTGCTGGAAGTTATGCGAATAGGATAAAACTGAATACTATAGGGTCATGTTGTGAAACTTCAGCTCACAATTTAGGCGCTCCCCTTCCACACTAAGACCAGATAAGTTCCTATCGTTTCCCAAACACGACAGAACACTGACAATTACAAGATTGAATGCATACATGTGCAGTTTATTTATTAATCCCCGCGTCTTTTTAAACACCCCTGCTCTTGGATCTGGCTGTCTCGGCACCGGGCCACTGTCTTCAGGCAACCTCTTATAGAGAAGTGAATTGTTTTCAAAGAAATTTCCCGTCTCTATTGTGACGAATAGTTGAAGGACAGTGACAGTTGCCTGGTGGGACCAATTAGTGACCAATTTTACTGCATTTTTTAGTCTTGTTTAAAAACTAAATCATCCCTGGATTGAAGATTTCCCTGGGATAAAGAAGAACCTGTCATAATTATTTCTGTGCCATTTTGTCATGGTTTCCTACCGAACTTTTCAAGTTTGGATGCCTAGAATAGGCTATACTCCGGATATTTGCCGATCTGTGTAACCAATTGGCGTGGGTGTTTGAATTTCGTTTTATTCCATTACCTATGAAAATTTTTACTGTATAAATAAAGCTGATTTCTTATGAACAACCTTGCACCAATAAAACGTTATATTCTAAAGTCTGTCCATTTTGATTAGTCGTCTACTTTGGAGCTTATCAAAAATCATTATTTAATTATGTATAAATGTTCTTTTTTGCAGCGTGTAAAACAAAATGACTACCATTTCTTCGTGATATTAACAATATATCACGCTTGAAATAACTTTGTAATTCACTACATATAAAACTCCAGTGAGGTTGTTTCATGTACCCGGTCTCAATTACATAAGGAGACGTCATAATATATTCATGATCTTCGGCACAACTTTCAATGTTGCCGTATAAGGTAATAACAGGGGGTCCGTTGGAGTGTCACTTATATCCCACGACCAGTGAAATTGCCGAATGACAAACCGTACACGCCTGTATGACGGTAAACGGCATTGTTGACCTTTGTGCCACTAAACGCGAATATATTTTGACGCCTCCCTATTTAATTGAGGCCCGGTACATTGTGCACATGACACAACCGTATAGTCGGGGCTGTTAGGGCATAAAAGGGACTGTTTGGTTCAGATTCTTCCAAAAGCACCAAATTTGGCCCATATGTCGCCCATACAATACCTTTTCGATTTTTGACGGGCGCCAAGGTAGTCGCTCCCTGGGGCCACCATATTGGCGAAATTCATTATGGCCGCCACCCGGGTTAGAGGTCAGTCAATAAAATGGCTAGAATCATGACTAATACAACTTTTTAGTGCTTATCGGAGTCGGGAAATCTGAATCTGATCATTATTTTTAACGATTTGATGTCAAGGTCACCCTGAAGGTTTTTAGTGGTTTTTAGTCGAGATATACAAACTAACTCATTTTATCGATTGTCGGGGTTGAGTAACCCGAATCTGGCCATATTTTGACAATTTGAGGCAATATTGCATGTGAGGTTCATGATAGATGTCCCCCGAAACAGAGTTCAACCGGAGGTCAATTATAGGAAACATCAAAAGGGCTAGAATCACAAATAATACCAATAGGGCTTTGCGGCATCGGAGAATTAGATTCTGACCTTATTTTGAGGTCATGGTCACCTCATTTGAGAATTAAAGGTCAAAGATCAACAGTTGCTACTAAAAACAATCGAAAGAAGATTATTCAGAAACAAATGTTACTAAAATACTTAGATGACATCTGCTGACAAAATGCTATAACTATGCCGCTACGTGCATTTAAATGTTCAAATACAAAACAAAGACCGCTTTAGCAACAGTATACCAATGATTACTTTTACTACCTATGCATTCTGGCTTGCGCTCTATGATGCCAGCAATAAATAATACTTGTTATCATCGCCCAAGTTATTAACGCACCCGCCTTCGCATTTGCAGAGGGTCATGTATCGGACATCGGCACAGTTGCATTTGCACCTTCCCGTGCATGCCTTGAGTCAGCCTCAGTGCATGAGAATGGCATATGCCATAGAAGTGTCGCTGAGAGTGGTCCATAGCGGTTGCCATGTACTGGTGCAATCTTTGTGCCAGCTCCACTCACTGAAGACAGGGATTCCCTGCTGCAGTGAAGCGACTCCAGTAGAAACTCGCTTGCAGCAGCGCTCGCTTCACATGCTGCAAAAGTGCGGCTTGGGAGGTGGGATGTTTTCCAGCGATCTGGTTGCAGTAGTGAAGAGGTGATGCTTGGCCTCATTGACACCGGCTGCATCACATCCCTTGCTGTACATGAGTTCGATGAAGCGTTCTATAAGCTCCATATGCACGGACTCGATAGTGTCAGGATCATGCGTGAGAGCAACTGGTGTGTCGGTGGGTTCCGATATGCTTGTACAGGCTGCCCAGGCGGTGTTTTTGCCACATCCAAGAAACTGTGAAGTCGTCTTGCACCCCGTTAAGCTGTGAAAGAGAGGTAGTGCCACGGACTTTGACGGACCAAGATCGGAACAGATGGTTTGGACTGGAATGCCACAATACTTTTTCCTGAACCCCTAAAATCCCGAAGTATGAATGGATCAGCGGCTTCTTAAAAGATGTTAACAAAAAGGAGCCGTTCTCATTCATCAGCACACAGATGTCCAAGACTGACATGAGCGGAAAGCTCCTTCTGTGTTCCCGTTTTGAGTCCGTGTTCTTCAACAGGCGTTATGGCCTCACTATACTTCAACCCTGCAACCATTCCGAGGCGGACACTAGGGTCCTCCTGCATCTAGCACATGCCACGGAGAAGGGTCATACAACAGCCTACGTTCGCACGATGGACAGCGATGTCCCGTCTTTGAAGACCCTCGGTCTATCGGAACTCTTGGTGGACTTCGGTACTGGAAAGAAATATTGTGACATTCAGTCCATACCGTTTGTTCCGATTTCGGTCCGTCAAATCCTTGGCACCACCCCTCTTCCACAGCCTTACTGGGTGCGACCCGACTTCACAGTTCCTTGATAGCGCAAGCCAGAAGGTATAGATACCAATAATCATTGGTATATTGTTGCTAAAGCGGTCTTTGTATTGTATTTCGAACATTTCAATACACATAGCGGCGTAGCGGCATAGTTATAGCATTTTGTCATCTCCGGAGTATTTTAATACAATTTGTTCCTGAATACTCTTCCTTCAATTGTTCTTAGTGGTAACTGTTGATCTTTGACCTTTGACCCCAAAATGGGTTGACCTCAAATCTTTAAAATAGGATCAGAATCGGAGAATGCCACAAACCTCTATGGTATTATTTGTGGTTCTTTTGGTGTTATACCTACAATTGACCTCTGGTTCGGATGACCTCTATCGCGACTCTTAAATGAAATATTGCCCCGAATCGCCAAAATAAGGCCAGATTCGGGTTACTCAAACCTGGAAACCAATAGAATGAGGTAGTTTATATATCTTGCCCCAAAACCACTGATAATGGCGAATTTGTCCTCAAAATGCCCTTTAGGGTGACCTTAAAGGTTACCTTGACCTAAAATCGTTGAAATAAGATCACAATCAGATTCTCCGACCCCAAAAACCACTAAAAAGTGCTATTATTCACATTGCTAGCCCTTTTAGTTATTCAACTATAACCAGGATGGCGACCATATTGAATTTCGCCGAATATGGCGGCCCGAGGGGGCGCCCGTCTTGGCGCCCGTCAAAAATCGAAATAGTATGGTATGGGCGACATATGGGCCAAATTTGGTGCTTTTGGACGAATATGAACCAAAATATCCCTAACAGCCCCGACTAGTAGTGGAGTTTTATATGGAGAAAATTACAAAGTTATTTCAAGCCTGATATATTATCGATATCGAGTCATGGTCATTTTGTAGTGTTCAGTTTGTTCTACACGACAAAGAAAGAAAATTTGTGCAGAGTTAACTACTGATTTTGACAACGTTGATAAAGTTAGACCGCAGTTCGTTCAGCGACTCATAGCCGCGTCCCTAGCAGCGCTCCCTGGCGTCAGATTTGGGATATTAATATGCAAAGATAAAGAGCATGACATTCTCTCTTGCTATACAGAGTTTGGAGTTCAAAGTACTCATAATAAAAGAAAAATACAGATTTCCATATCTGAAGAAATAATTGCTGCTCCCCTCGAATAACGAACTGTCAGCCGCGGTCTAACTTTATGAACGTATTTTGACAAGCTCAAACGTACGCGACTAATTAAAATGGACAGACTATAGGTACTTCACAATGACACCGTGAAACCGGAAATAGGAGTATACATCCAGCAGCGGAGAATTTGGGAAATGCCAAAGGTCAGTCATTCTACCCCGTTCAGTATCAAACTCCGGGAAAGACGGAAAAGATGCGTTTGGTGTGAGTGAGTGAGTAGGGTTTAACGGCGTTTTCAGCATTCATATCACGGTGCCTACACGTGCCAGGACACGAGAGTGCATGCCCAAATTTCCTATTATCCTGGACACTGATCAGCCCGGTCACCCATTCAAGTATTGAGCGGGCTCAATGTTGAATAGCTTCGGTGATATGACGAGAACCGGTGTGTCAGACGCTATTGGTTGGCATGTGAGCGATGGTCAGCAAGCATAGTTTAAACATTAACCTATGCTTGCATGAAGAGTAAAGCATGGAGCAAAGACGTATGGTTTGCCTATTCACCTATGATCTGATCAATGCCCCCAGGCCTGATAATTAGTGTCGAACAGAGAGGCGTGGTGGGAACATGCTTTACATATGGAGAGGACGTATGTTATTAACTATACCGATAGTCGTCAGATCTGACAATCAATGTTCAGCCTTCGTTCACAAGAGAATTTCCCAGTTAATAATAGAAATATCTTGTTCTGTTCGACAGCTACGATCAACTCCATACATGCATACAATGATAATTCAAAACAATGATGTACAAATCGTTTGACTGCTTTATTCTGTACAGAGAAAGAAAAAAACTCCAGTAAGTGAGACAAATTATAGACTAGACAAGTTAGCGTTGTGTTACTGTTAAACGTAAAATACCAAATGCAATAATAATGAAAGCAATAAATAATCTGGACGGAAATCATCAAATTACCTCAATTGTGAATAGATTTCGCCCACAGTCTAAATTGTGCGCATAAACCAGGCGCATGATTTATGCTTTTACGATTTATATACATGTACTACTATATATTAATTTCGATTGTTTTAGCGATTGAGCTGTAGAAATAATATTGTCCATAAAAAAAAATCAGAATCTGAGATCGATACGATTGATGCAAAATCTAAGGCACGCGACAACTAATGGTTTATTAACACATATTCTAGTAAAATAAAGAAATAAAACAATACCCGTTTGAATTATCCCTTTTAATCTCTCTTTTCATGTTTATTGTGACCAACTGTTTCTATTAATGTCAGCATGTTATCAAGTCACTGCTTGCTTAAGCCAGGCACGTCGTCTAGCGACCGTTGTGCCCTGTACTTGTATATATACACCAGTCTGTCATTTGAAAAAAAGTATTCCTTGAAAAGAACATTACGTTCGAAACTGTAGTCGGAATATAATGATGTAGAAAGTTGAGAAGGTTTTTTCGTTATTTTTCTTATAGTACATCGGGTATATATGCGTACACCTTGACCCTATGTACGGTATAATGGACTATGGGGTATAGGCATATACACGCAATGTGTACTACATACCGATAGTTTTTTATTTCCTTATATTCATAGAATATGTGGTTTGAATCAATCCACTCATTATAATCAATACAGTCATTTAATTAGTTTTGCGAGTGACTTGTTACAGAATATGTAAGTCCGCGCTGAGATAATAATAACACCAATCGTTGTTCAATGTGAAAAGTCAAATGTGAATAAATTATTGTACCGAGATCAACAAACATGGCAAACAAACCATCTTCGAATCCCAAGTCCATCTCTACGCCTGCGGCAAGAACTTCTGGTACATTGGCTCATAAATAGTCTTCGAATGAGAGTTGTGAATCTATTAACAGATCCGAGTCGCCATTTATATCGAATCAGATTGAATGTATTACGTCACCACCACTATACTTCCATAATAAGGGAATAACCCGTTACGGCGAACGACGTCACCAACAGAGTTGCCGTGGGCCGGTTCTGATTGGTTCGAAAATGAAATGAACACATCGGATTATGAAGAAAATTGATTGGCTAATATACCCAAGGTGACCTCAGGACGTATGTGTATGGTTGGTTAATGTACACAGGTGAATTCAGAGCATATATGTGCAGGAATTGACTTGGCATACGAAGATGAAATATATAAAACTTCACACCAATCAGTTCATATGACATATGTGTTATTATTTCTCAACGAATATGAAATGAGCATTCTCATGGCTTCATGTTGTATGCCTCCTACTATCAGATATACCCTCTGATTTCAGTGGAGCTGAATTAGCTGCGCGTAGCTTTTGTGCGCTTGACTCTCAGCCATTCAGCATCGTCAGTTTGTCAACGGAGCGGAAAGGGCTCAGCATGTTACAGCTAAACAGGACCGTTTGTTTTGTGTGATAATTTAGAATAAAACTTCCAATTCGTTTACAAGATTTGATACTGGAAGCATTTTTGTTCTCTCGCACATCATATGTCGATCAGAATCGATACAGATCGAATGCGCATGCGCGCCGCATTTTCCTACAGTGCAATCAGAGGTTGTTTCACCGACCTTTAGAAGGTTGCAGAATGACAATGACATAAGAGTTCGTCTTGCATTTAAGAGAGTTCAAATGGAACACATTTGTCAGGATACCGCATTATAGCGTCCACCATTCTTCTGAATTCAATGAAGTTCGCTAAAGAAAAGATATGATCAATCAGGGGTGTGGACACCATGGACTCTATCTGAGCTCGGCCTCGGGTGCCGTAATTGCCTATTGCTAGTGCGAAAACGAAAGCTTTCACTTGAAGTCTGCGAACCTCGCGCGCTAAATTCGCACCACAGTTGGAATGTCCGTCAGTCAACACCAGAACTTCTTTCACCGATTCTGTGGCGGACCGAATACCTGAAGAAGTATTAAAACTGTATTAATAATTGATTATAATTAGATATAGATATTCATACAACAACATATTTAGCAAGTAATTCATGGCAAGAAATACGAAAAACGCAGTCCATGTGCAACAATCCACGTTACCGAGGCTGGTCCAGTCCATATGTAATAATCCACGTTACCGAGGCTGGTCCAGTCCATATGTAACAATCCACGTTACCGAGGCTGGTCCAGTCCATATGTAACAATCCACGTTACCGAGGCTGGTCCAGTCCATATGTAACAATCCACGTTACCGAGGCTGGTCCAGTCCATATGTAACAATCCACGTTACCGAGGCTGGTCCAGTCCATATGTAACAATCCACGTTACCGCGGCTGGTCCAGTCCATATGTAACAATCCACGTTACCGAGGCTGGTCCAGTCCGTATGTAACAATCCACGTTACCGAGGCTGGTCCAGTCCATATGTAACAATCCACGTTACCGAGGCTGGTCCAGTCCATATGTAACAATCCACGTTACCGAGGCTGGTCCAGTCCATATGTAACAATCCACGTTACCGAGGCTGGTCCAGTCCATATGTAACAATCCACGTTACCGAGGCTGGTCCAGTCCATATGTAACAATCCACGTTACCGAGGCTGGTCCCATTGGATCCATTGGATTTACAATTGTGATATTCAGCCTCATACAATGTACTACATTCGCTCAAAACGATTACGGTATTCGTTTATTTTTATAGAACAAATTGAAACAAATTATATTAAAGAATATAAGAAATTAAGCTACTGTGTTTTGAAAATGGTGCACTAATTGGTGAGTATAAAACTGAACAATTTGTTGATATTCATTGTTCCCCGAGCTGTTCAAGTTTGGGAAATGCTCGCTCTTAATTGTGTTTCCTTAAGCCCAATTAACATGGGTCACATCTCTGTATGTCAACTGTTCTAGCATGGTGGAGTCCAAGACAATAGTTCCTGCATGAAGTAACGACCCAACCCCACCATCCTCGCCAAAATTAAGCTAGATAGAGTTAGAAGATGTGTTGCGGTTCTGCGAGTTACACCTACCTGTATCCGGTTCAAACATGTATTTATGTGCATACACAAAGGCATCACCAGTACACGTCGCTTGTCGGTCCTGTGGCATGCCCAGTATGGCCTGTCGGACACTGGCTATGGTCCAGTGAGTCTTAAAGTTGAAGTTAAGAACCACTCTACTGGAAAATGTCACAATGGCTATCCGGTTATTTTGTACTCCTCGTCCAATGCTTCCGCAAAGTCTCTCAATCAGGTCCGCGAGCTTCTGTTTCGTGGTTGTCCAATCACTGCGACTGATACTGCCGCTCATGTCGATGATGAAGAGGAGGTCACGTGGTAGAAGCGTCAGAGAACCATTTGTTCCTGAACCAGCCACTACACCGAGGGTCCCGGCCGTTCTGGCAAAGCTGTAATAATGGCTATGCCCAGTCATGAATTTGTTGTGAAATTTCTTATGTACATTTTGCTGGTCCCACGCATCTGAAACGAAGATAACAAGAATTGAGTAATGCATTAAGGTTACTGTATGGGGTCGAATATTCAAACCCTCGATTTTTGTTGTCTTATACCAGAGTACACAGTCAAACGTACAAGTTGGGGGAATAATAAATCAAGAAAATTAGTGCATTATAGTAAAAAACATTACTCTTTAAAACTTAAGCCATTCATGGTGCAGTAGGTAACGCTCAATTAAGCAAACTTTGTGCACTAGGGGACACAGCGGGGGTATAAGAATTACTCACGCTCAGGGTGAAGACTGTGTATTGTGGTCCACGGCCAAAGAACCGTTTTAATAATTGCCTCAGCATAACATAGTTTTTTAAGCCGAAACATTGTTTTTCCCCCTCAAAGATCGGCATGTTGAAGTAACTTATAGTCCTTATCATGTATAATAACCAGCTTTATATTCTCGTTACTCCGATGAACCGTCCAAATATCTCTGCACAAAGGCGAAACAGGTACGGCGATTACTTTTCTTACCCCATTGAGCTGGTGGGCTGAAACTTACCTCACTATACCCTTGGGTCAATCTTTGCCAGAAAATGTAGCAAAATCCAAGATGGCTGCTTTGATGACAATATTTGATCGATTTGTGGGTCATATTTTTCGAATTTTTCATTTATGCAATTTCTCCGCAAAAACAAATGCGTGATAAATTTGTAAATACCAATGTGATATGAAATAAACTACTTTTCCTCATCATTTTTCTGGTACCACGAGTGGCCGTCATCTTGAGTTTACCCATGATCCTCTATTGGGGGGGAGAGGGGAGGGGGGTACGGAAATAGGCTCAAAATAACCCCAATATGATAAACTATAAAATCACGAAGTATCAGCTCCCATTTTTTTTGTTCGTCCGGAGACAGCGCAGAAAGTCCTCCCCCCCCCCTCCCCAACCGGCCTGGTAGAGTTCTCAAATTAAAGTTAAAACTATACTCAGTTTCACTGTTACGAGTTGGCATGTAATACTATACGCTAAATCGCCTGGAGATTTTTAAGTGTTATGATGAAATACTAAAAGTTGTTCATGTTGTTAAGCAAAAACGATCTTTTTTACCTCCATTTTAGAGAGGTAGTTCTCTCTTACCCGTTAAAGGATGTTTGGAAATTATGTAGTCTGATTGTACATATGAACCAGAAGACCAA